>JAGVSQ010005850.1:0-17130 GCA_022683975.1 Rhyacophila evoluta
TATTAAACTTATAATTTGTGATATTACAACATGTATTAAGTAAAATAAATAAATAGCACTACAGTTTGAGGTAAACTTTGGATTCCTAAGCACACTCATCTGCTCCAAACTATTGCATCAATTATTGATGACACCAATTCTTACAGAATGCTATTATCTACTAATTGTTTGGTTTCCCTTAAGCTAAAAGATGGTGAGCTAAAATATTCCGCCCCACCAGTCACTATATATTGATAAATATTAAAAAATCTATCTTAAATTAATTATACTGTCTGAAAAAAAAATATGGTAAAAAAGGTTGAAATCCAATAGTAGTGAACAATAAACAAAAGTCTTTATTTCACGGGGATCATATGCTAGATATTTAAAGTGAAAATATTATAACTAATGATAAAACATATATATTTTTATGTGGTATAAGCAAGTATTTACACATATATTATACGATGCATTTAATCTATGCATGCTATCTATATGCATCCGAGGGAGTTAAATTTTCTTAGACATGTACATTTGTATTTTATATCTGTTACGCATGAACTTCGTAGAGAATTTTCTGGAAATTCCTAATCTTCTAAAGATTTCTGAATAGCAGCCACAATTTTACTAATTATGACTATCTCTAAGAATAATATCTCAAGACTATGCCAACTATTGTCCTTTTTTTACCAATCTAGAATTTTCTTCCTGAGAATAAATAAGTAGAGTAAGACATTGGTTAACGTGGGGAATACGTTCCAATGAGTTCCAGCGCTAAACAAAACAGCTCCAGCCATACATTCTTCCATACTTCTTTCAAACATTTCTCGGTCACGTCATTCCAGGAAATATTGATGTTGTCTACAGCTTCCATGATATTGTACTTTTTGAAAAATCCCTAATAAATTGTTTATCTTCTCCATCGGTTTTATCAATCAGTTGTCGGAATGTCCGCCGTGAACAATTTATTTAAAATTTAATATTACACTTTGGTTGGATACCACAAAGTTGTATTCGGCGGCAGAAAAAGCACTTTTACTGGAATGCATGTTAAGTTGGAAAAATATGTTGGATGGTTTGAAGCATTATTAATTAAAAATAAAGTTTATGGTCCTAGTTCTTTAGCGTAATACTATAACAGTGTTAAGCGGAGTCTTAGTGTATTACCTGTTTTTTATTACTGATTAAAAATTAATCGGACTCACCTGCAAGGCAAAGCAATATTCAATCATTTCCGAATAGATTTCAAATGTATCCTCATAGCAATACATCTGTGTCATTTTTCGTAAGTTGTGGACTTTATTGTCACCTAAGCAAGTTTGACAACTGCTGGAAGGATACGCAAACTTTGTGGAAATATTAACACTATCATCATGTTCCAATTTTATGGATTTTTCCACTCTTGTGAGTCTTACGGCCAATTGCTTAGTCATCTGGAGAGGAAAATAATATAATGAAACTATTGAGATTAATTGAAAATAATCACTGGACAAATTAAGTTACAGAGTTGCAGTAAAGAAATACAAATCATCCAAAAGTCAGATCCGAATGCTGTTGGATCGATGAAATAAGACAGAACTGAGAAGAATGAAATCAATTAAGAGAAACCATCTATTGATAGATGAAGGTGTGTTACAAAATTTGAGAAATTGTGTGTATTTAATACCTCAAATTTAAATGAAATTTATTTTTATGACTAATTATCACACATTTTGTGGATTTTTCTTTATATATAACATAAATAGCCATTTTTTCCAAAGCACATTTGGATCTCCACGATTTTGAGATTTATTTAAATTTAGTATTAGATTTATTTAACTTGTACAAGGATTGTTTGCTTTTGATTCGGTTATAATCTACAATTATAAAAGTAATCGCCAAGATGAATGTAACAAAATATGAGTTTCTGAACGTTTATTTTTTTAGTTTTATAATCATGTACATAATGAATGTAATACATGATGTTAAAATAAGCATTAAATTTTTATTTGAATAAATTTCAAATCGCTGTTTTTTATTTAATGAAACCTGCAGTGTTTTGCATCACTTATTTTTTTGGAATAACTTTAAAACAACTGTGTTTAAGCAAGTTCCCAAGTTATTAGTTTCTAATTTATATTTCCTGACACGAATTATGATGTTCGTCATAGTTTAAAACCGAAAACATATTAGTGATTTTGTAATACAAAGACATTAATAAAGAATTTGCTTTACGATTAACCAACGTTAATTAATCAAGGGTTCTCCCAAATTCAATTGAGCTTGCGGAAACAACGTAAAAACAACATAAAAATAGTTTTTTTTTATTTCCACACATTGTTTTTAAATACAAACGTCAGATAGTCAATGTATTTGTTTTTATTATATACCTTTGAAATATAGCGATTGCATGAATTCTTCCAGATTTTATAGAAATACTTAAAATATCAGCGATATTAATTAAATTTGACAATGTTAAATATAATACAAGTAAAAAGTAAGATTTAACAATGGGATGATTTCAAATAAAACGTACGGTTCCGCTCAATGAAACGTCAAATTTCTGAAATTGTGGCCCAACTAACTCATTCGGACGAAATATTTTAGATTGCCATAGGATAAATTAACTTTTTTGAAAATCGAAAAATCTAAATATATTGTAATGATGATTGAATGTCCAATGGATTGACCGATTGGCTGATAGCCAATTCTCGTGGAAAAAAAATCTATCGATCCACCTCTTTTTATTTTGTAGATTCATAAACTCATCCTACGGAATGGACACAATAAAAAATAAATATTTTAAAATCTATAATATTTAATTATAACAAACACCATCTAATTGAGCACATAATTAATTTGAAGTATTTTAGTATACTAACAAGTATGTATGTGGCGTATTTATGTGTGTTGTAGCCGCTAAACTCCCAATGTCGCTAGAATCGGTATTGATATTTTAGTTTCACACGTTCGTAAAAGTATCTTGCCATATAAAGGTGTAGTTATTTTACATAATTTTTTTTATGAACTTTTGTGTTTTCTGGGAATTTTTTTTTTTTTTAATTTCGTGGGAATTTTAATTTAAGAAAAAAAAGATAATGGAAACTTTTGAGAGAAAACTTCAAAATCAAAAAACTGGACATAATTGAAAATATAATTTCATTGAAATGTGAATTTATTTTCGCTATTACATCAGAATTTGTATTTGGTTAAAAACACAATGCTTGCACTGCAATATATATACATACTTTAATATATTCTGCAGCTTTAAATAATTTAAGAAATACTATCTGGCAACTGTCACACGATTGTCAAAAAAAAACCCTATTGAATAAAATATGAACAAGTTAACCATTGGTAAATTTAACATATGCTTGTTAGATATCGCAGATTGGGAGTCATTATAATGTGAAATAGTTATAATCAGATATTTTTACTCTATACTAATACAGATTTAGTAGCCCACTATAAGTTTACTAATGAATCAAGATGATAAAATAATGGAAATGTTTCACGACGATTTGGAGAGCCAGGTAGATAATTCTGACCGTGGTGAAGCTGATAGTCTGAAGTTTTGTCAGACTTGCTTGGCAAACAATGGCAGTCTAAACCTAAAAGATATGTTTAAAAGGAATCATCATCAGGGTAACATAGAGATATACGCGAGAATGATGGATTATTGTTTTTCAATTGAGGTAAGTAACGCGCACTATCAAATTAAGATGGGAGTTTTTGTTTATCGGTTTTTTCACCATTTTCGTTTTCGTCTTCCAAACTTGATGTATTAAGATTTCAAGCATAATTAACTCTATTGACAATATTTACCATAAAATTAAGCCTTAATGGTTAATTCGAATAAAATTTTGAATGTATTGAAATACAGCCTAATAAGATAATTAACTGAAAAACTCTCCTCTCCTTCTGGCCATAATCTAGTATTTAAAAAGCCCCTGGACCTAAGGTTACATTAAGTAATTCTATTTAAAGTCTTTATTACAACTTCTAAATTATTTAAATTCAATTTCCATCAAGCACCATCAGTCAAAAATATTAATTATTTATTACAAGTGCTTTTAAACAAGGCTATCATCCGCTATGAATGGTTAATATTTAAGGGCTTTTTGTGTAAAAAATAATTCTCCTAGAACCCCTGTTCTTGAATTTATATAGTCATAGAATGTTTTTATTCATCAGATAGAGATAAACACTGAAGGAGAAAAGACTGAGAATTATCTTATATGTGAGTCTTGCATTACTAGACTTCGAGAGGCTGTGATTTTCCGGCTGCAAGTTGAAGAAGCTCAGAAAACTGTTTCAAAATGGCTGAGTAAGATTTCATTTAATTGATTATTTATAAAAAAACTACATCAATAGATCAATTGATTTTTGAAACGTTTGTAAGTTTACCTGCACTTATTTTTTTATATTGAAATAGCAATAGAAACTTATTGTTATCTTAACTACCTTTTATCTAAAAGTAAGACCTAATGAAATTTATCAAACCTTTTTATTGTCTAATTGTGAATTACTGCTTTACATACCAACCTATTTTATGATTATGACTCTTGGCTTAGCGGTAAAAGTCATATTTATTCGGACAAAAAGATCTGATGTAATGTTTAGCATAACATCACCCTAATTCAAAGGTTATTTACAGAGTCAGTTCAAACATTGAAAGAGACTAAGAACTTGCACTCGTATTCCTAGGGAAAATGAATTATATAATTTTGTTCTAATTTGTTAATTCCAAATAATAAAATTAAATGGTTTTTGTTATGTATTTTTTTCACAAATATTTTTGGACCTTACTAACAACTTTTTCCTGAGATCACGCAAGACTTCCAGTTGGCTATGCTCCTTATAATATCACACAGCAATTCGATTTTGTAATAATTTTTCTCAAAGCTTAGTATACGATCGTTTTGGGCCTTTGTTGGATCAAATACTAAGCTCTGAGGGGTCGTATATTAGGCTTTGAGAACAGATGCCTGCGGCGGATTCTGGGGACACAGCTGTATGACTTTATTCGTAATGAAGAGATAAGAGAACAGATGAAGTGAAACTCCAATGCTGGACCTGGCATGGCCACATATTGCGCATACCTCAAGAGCGTCTTAACCCAATCTCCCCATTCTTCAAGTTGACCAGTTTTCGGCGTCCTGGAAGGCCGCTAAATACTATTTAGAGAATGTATTTAGCCGATCTACAGGATGCAGACGTGACATAGGAGGATGTGAGAGTACTGGGAGGAGACAGGAATTCTTGGAGGCGGCATGTGGTATCCATGTGCTCCATAAGTGTGCGGATATGAAGAAGAAGAATATTTTTTATCAAAATAAAAGTTTGTAATCAATGTTGTCTCAGTGAAGCTAGTACAAATGTGTATAATAGAAATAATGCTGAATTTTACTTTTTTTAAATTTCGGACTATAAAACTGTAATAACTGTTTTAAAAGCACACTACTTAAATACAATATTTAACATCTGAAGTGCTAATAAATAAATCATTATTTTTGCTTTTTATTTAATGCAGATATAAAAAAAAAGTCATCAAATTCCTTCATTGGCTATGATTTATTTGATCCTGACTTACAAAGCACTGATTCTAATCAAACAGGAAGTGAAGATGGTTTTTTTGGTCTTATGAATATTAAACGATCATGTTTGGCAACTCAATCTTCTGCCAAAATGCCATTCAAGTATAGAAAAGTTATTATTAAAAATGGACACAAGAAACGAAGGTACAGAATTTATTTCACTTTAGTGTCGTAATTAAATTGAGATCATTCTATGTTTACAGAATTCATTACAAGGCTGGCTAATTTAAATAACAGATTGACCAAAGTGTTCTTTAAAAACATCCCTTAATTAAAATATATGTATAGGTTATCTGTTCTGCCATAAAGGGGTGACTGTAAGACATACTTCTGCTACATGTGATAGTTTGGTGTGAGAGTATAATTCAATCATCTATTCAATTCAACCGTTCAGCTTGGTATACCAATCTCTACAATTTTATTTTACAGAAAAGTCAAAATATTATCTCCCTTACGCTTGTCAAACAACTCAACAACTACAAAAAATAAAACTAAGAGTAAACGGAAACATATACTGGAACATACACCAAAGTAAGTAATTAACTAGATGCTTTGTGTTTCATAAAATAATGTAGCCCCAACATGTTCGGAAAAAGGAAAGCAAACATCAAAAATGAAGGTTCAACATTTGATTTTAATCAACTGAATGATTTTTTATTACATTTTATTTCAAAATAATTTCATTGGTACAACATAGTTCAACTATGAGGTTGTCACTGAGATTTTGCTGTGTTAACTTTTTAAAGTATATAACTAAATTTGCTTTGCATTACAGTGAAAATGGAGTTTCTATGGAAAATGTGGAAAGTCAGCAGCCGCAAGAGTATGAAAAGATTTATGTGAATCGGAAACCGACAATAGGTTATTTCGATTTACCGTATGTCTTGGAAAGGAATCAACTTCAATGCAAGTGAGTAACTAATGGTTAATTTTTAGAATCCATTTTCATCAATTTTTCTACCATATTTTTATCAAGATCATAATTATATCATACATTGTACTACATATATCAAAGTGAGAGACCCACTCTCTTTTTGAAAGTAATCCTTGTTGATAATTTCGCCATAGGTGGATATAATAGTTTTTTTGAAATATTTAACAGATCAGAATTGATTTAGTTATAGAAATTGAACAGTATTGGTTTAGACCTGTCTTGCATGTTCGTGAAAGATTTTTTTTCTTTTAAAGAGAGAATCTAATAATTATTGACAATTTATCTCTCAGTTCAACATTCACTCCAAATAAAAATGATATGCAACATGAGAATAATTAAACACAAGATAACCTAATTGTTAGACAGTACTAACTGTAATTGATACTTTTAGGATATGCAACGAAACATTTGCTACGCATATTGGTCTAAAGATTCACATGCCCAGTCATTTTCCAAACTATACATGTGAACATTGTGGACGAGGGTTTGCCAATCGTAACCAGCTTCGTAACCATTCACTGATTCATCTACCCAAGAAGTTTGAGTGTCCCAAGTGTCCTGGAATGCTCTTTAGAACTAAATCATACAGAACGGATCACATGAAAAAGAAACATTCAGCTACGAGATATTTTATTAAGTAAGTTTACAGAATGAATATGTGTATGTTGAATTTGAATCCCATAACTGCATAAAAAATCACAATTTGAACCTCGTGGTTACATGGTTACATACAACATTATTGAGAAAATCCATATGCTCAGCTATGGAGTGAAAATTGTATGATTTCTTTATAAATTAAAAATATCATGTAATAGTCACACCCTTCTAATCGATGCTATTCAGATTTGATCAATATATCACTACACCTTTGATTGACCTATGTTGGTGGATATCATCAATTTTAACATGTGAGACCATCTTAGAGAACAGAATTTGTGGAGGGGTTTGAGTGTATTTTAAATTTATTTTTATAGGTGCCTACAGTGTGATGCACGATTCTTGAACCATACGACACGACAACACCATCTGGTGAAAGTCCACGGTCATGAACAACGGCAATACAAATGTAAACACTGTGAGAAAGTTTTCACATCAGCGGGCAGCCGATCAGTCCACTTCCGTAAAATACACCTCAACAAACGTGATGCAAAGTGTGCAACGTGCGGAAAAGGATTTTTTGAGAAGCGAGACCTGACAATGCACATGCTTACACATACCAGAATCAGGAATTTTACTTGTAGTATCTGCGGTAAAGCATATCTACGGCAGTACGCGCTAAACGTGCACATGAATGTTCACACCGGTGAGAAGAGACATATTTGTGAAGTGTGCAATAAATCGTTTGCACATAAGTCCTCATTGGAAGGACACATGGCTGTGCATGAACGAGATTGGGGTCAGTAGTGAGTCAACTGGATTTCATGCTCCATTTTATTGATTACCATTCAACCGAGTCATAACTGTGGTTACTTGAATGTGTTGATGTCTCGTCTAATGAATCTATCAACAAACAGCATTCAGGATGCTATCAACATGTTATAAAATAATCCGTCTTAAACACGTTTATAAAAAAAATTGATGTCAAATGTTCCCGTCATGAATCAAGGTTGATGCCGACAAAGAAAGAACAAATTACAAGAGAATCAACAGTTTTGGATACTATTCACATGATGGAAAACAGCAGTATGTGAAAGGAACTTGTCTCATGATTGCTAGAGCTATATTTTAAGTCAATACCGGCCGACTAAAGCTGTTCTCACTCAAACTAAATGTTTATTTGACGCGTTCATGCTACATGTGTTGTTTTACAACTTTCACATTATGACATCTAATGATGATTCAAACTTCAATATAAATGCTTGTCAGATATTGGGACCAAGGTGAATTGACTTCATGAAGAGTTAGATTTCAGGTTGCAAATCATGCAGATCCCTATTATATCAAAAGTTAAGAAATGACGCTGAAATTGGCTAGAACACTTAAGGTGCTCGTCTCTTCTTCCAAATGTAATTATCCACAGTTTGTATTCGGCGACTTTGAGGGATGTTGATATGACTTTAGAGGAAGCAAAAAGTAAATGAGTGATTTCAATGTATCAACCATTATAATTTAAAATTAACAGAATTCAGATCTAATGCTACTGAAAATACAATATAGAAAAAATATGTATAAATAATTGATCAGTTCTTTATTGTTTAAATACATTTCAATAAATAAAAAAATTTCACATAAAATTTTAAATTTCTTCATTCATCATCTCTTGTTTCCAGAATATCACTTTTGGCTGATGGGTTTGTAAATGCTTTGTAAGATAGGCTTTCTGTGTGAAAACTTTTCCACAAGAGTCGCAAATAAAATCACCATCAGCATGGGTTTTCATGTGCTGCGTCAGGGAAGATTTTCTCTGAAATTTGCTGTTGCACACCGAACAGGTGAAGTTCCTGGTATAGACATGCTTTAGCAAGTGTTGATTAAAGTTGGTGATTGCAAAGAATTTTTGTCCACAGTGATGACAGACAAAGTTATATTCTTTGAGGTGCACTTTACGCATGTGCGCAGAGCGTGAGCTTGATGAAATAAATGGTTTTTCACAATATGTGCATTTGTATTTTAACATTTCTTCTACTTGCCCGTGCACCGTAATTAAATGTTTTCTACGTTGTTCGTAATTTGAGAAACGCTCTAAGCACTCTGGACATCTGAAATAAAATGGAAACATGACCATTCATATGTTATAATGAAAAGATATTAAAGAATTTCTGATATTTCAAATAACAGCTTCGAAGGCAGCGATGTTTTGTTCCAAAATTTAAAGATTGAGATTCGAGCTTAAGATTATAACTTTGTTAAGAGTTCTTAGGTGTTGACTACAATTTGTAAAAGGAACCTTTATGATTTAATGAACCATACGGAAAAAATTAAGCTCATTGTCATTGGGTGGTCATAAATTGTGTGAAATTTCTCTAATTTTGTTTAGGTAGATGAGAATGAAATTCAAAAACAACTGATTTTCAAACAAACTACAATCGCGAATCATTCATTTTTCAAGGATTGCTTAAGTCTTTTACATACATACATGAGTATTTTTAATACGAAAATTAATACTGCGTACCTGTACATAAGTGGATTATCAGAATGATTCTTCTTCGTGTGCTCCAGCATGTATACTTTTGAGTTGAATATCATTCCAGGGCAGTGAGAGCATGTGTAAGTTTTAACCTGCCGTGCGTTCTCACATCTGTGCTTTTTGAGCTGATCATTGATGGCAAAAACACGACCACATAATTCGCATGTGAAATTAGGATAATGCTCTGGCATATGGAGATACAGTTGCCTCTGGTATTCGAAGGTAATGTTGCATATTCTACAAAAAAAATGACATCAATATATTGGAACAAAAGAAAAAATACGGGCAGCAGAAAATATCTCTTTCTGATGAATGTAACACCGTAGATAAAATGTGAGTATTCCTATTTCATTTCAAATATAAAGGTCAATAACGACGACTCGACAATAATTTGGATTAATCAGCCATTCCAACTTAATTTCTAAAAAAATACGGCATTTTTCTCACTTTTCATTTTATGAGGAATGTTAAAGGTGGTTGGTCTAAATACGAATAATGCACATTAGTACATTTCAATCAAGATCTTGGGTGGCTGCTCCTAAATACTAGCCATTTTACAGGATACTTCACAGTCATTATACCATGATAAACACCTACATAACGGACGTCTAGATGTGGCAGTTGTTGAAGGGCAAAGAAAACCTTTTCAATTTACAACAAAAGTGCAGTGACAGAACATCGTCATTAGTTGATGCATACATATATTTATATTACAGGATCAATTTGATATATTATTCATTATACTAGTATTTTATTATGAAAGCAAGACTAATTCAAATGATAATGTGATAGCTGAAATAGTTATGGATAAACACTAATGACTTCTACATCGCAAAATGAAAATCGACGAGATCCTGATACAAATGTGCCAAATGCTTGTTGATATCTACCAATTAGCCTGAAACTAGTACTCACTTGCATTGCAATTGATTTTTCTCCACAACATATGGATACTTGTTGTATTTGGCTGTAGGCCTGCTTTTTTTAGTTTTTATGTTTGGTTTATAATCATCTGCTGGTGGTGTCTGTGTTTCAAACTCATTATTATTTTGAAAATCTTCTACGATGTTCACACTAATTGATACCAAATTGTCATTGTTGAACGAGTCATCCTGAATGATTGGTGTTAAATCGACGGTGCTGAAATAGTCACAATATTTATAATAGTTATAATAAACTCAACTAATTTTGCCATAAACTGATGTGTATAACTTCAATCACCGAGTAGATAAATTATATAAATCTCTGTAATTTTGAAGCATTTGGCTGTCATTAAATTTGATTCCCATGTTGACCAAATTATTAACGGTCGCTGTAAAAGTGAGATGGGAAAGTGGTTCACCATGATCATGGACGTTAGTGAAAATGAAAGTTTTTTGGTGTCAGTGTAAATAAATCTGCCTTGGTGACTTTAGTTCGTCGCATAGTAGTTATGGGTTCAGAAACCCGTAGCTGTATAGAATTTCAGAAAAATAACATGTATGCCTAATGGTTTGAGTGATTGGTTTACAAATAATTCGTAAAGAAAACAATCTGTCAACATATTTTTTTGATTTGTACTCCATGCTCAAGCAAAATAAGTCTAAAAAAACTTATGAGTGAAAAATCGCTTTTCATTTAATTGATTATGGTTACATTTTCCACTAATATGACTTCTGTGAAAACACAATAAAAGATAAAACTTTTCTATGTTTAGTTACTGAAAAACATTGCAATTAAATATTTAGAGTTATAACGGTGACATCCAATGGAGAATCAATTCAGTTTATTAGCCAAAGTTCTCATGATGATTGGGCAATTTCAAATGTTTTCAGTGATTTTTCCATTAGACACATAATCAATTATTCAGTGAATGATTTTACCATCAACAACAAGTAATCAATATTATAGATATGTGATAGAAAATCTCAGCTACAAAACATCAAATATTAGTAGAAGCAACAAACAAATTTTTATTATTATCATTCATCTGACATAATGAGATTACCTTATCTAAAGCGTATGATGCAGAGTTTCCATGCAGACAAGTATTGGGCTCTATAATAATCAAATTGAATAAAAGGTTTCTTCACTTTTAACGATTAAGACTGTCTGCAAAAAGAAAAAAAAATCCCAGTTTCATAAAATAATTTCTTAGAGTTACCTGATATTTGTAGATTCACCTTCATATAAATGGTTTTCATGTATTACAGGTATTTCTTCAGGTATTGATGCATCTGGTATATGAGTTTCTCTGTCAACAAGGAGTAATACAAAATCATCATCTTCATGCTCCAGTTGGTTGTTGTCACTGTCTTTCAATTGAAGTACTACTTCCTCCAATTCAGTATTATCATCTACTTTTTTTGCTGGAATTGTTACAAATATGTATTTAAGTGTTGAATATCCGGAACATTGTATTCAATACTTTGTTTCACTCTTTATTTGAATTTTCAATTAATATAAATATCATAGGCGATAGTTTGATGATAGGTTATATAAATATCGATTAATATTAGATAGTACTGAGAAATTAGTTTTACATTGTGTACTGCGTATTATTATTAGGACCTTGAATACGTTCTCGCTGTTTTCCAACAGGTGGTGTTACTAGAACTGCGTGCGTGTAGTTTAAGATGATAACACATCTATAAGGAAGTGCTACAAGTAAGCTTGAAATTCAGTGTATGTCATTTCGCAGAAGTGTAAAGAACTTTTTTTTTTTAGTGTTTAACACGTCAAATTTCATGCCAAAAAAAGAATATTGGCAGGGAATTTTACACTACTTTATTCAAAAAAATCTGCAGCTGAAGTACACAGAATTCTTGCCGAGACTTACATGCAGAGATTGGTTTAGATGTTTCAAAAATAATGATTTTGATGTTGAAGGTAAAGAACGCTCTGAAGCACCGGAAAAGTTTGAAGACAAAGAATTGGATAGGTGTTTTGCATCGTATCGTGAGTGGGGATGAAAAGTGGATACAATGCATAACCCTAAGTGTAGAAGATCGTGGGGTAAACCCGGCCATGCATCAACATCATCGGCAAAGTCACAAATTCTATGGTCCAAAGCTTATGCTCTGCATTTGGTGGGATCAGCTGGATGTAGTTTATTATGAGCTGCTCAAACTGAATGAAACCATCACAGGAGATCGCTATCGACTACAATTGATGCATTAGAGCCGAGCATTGAAGGAAAACCGGCCGCTATTCGAGCAGAGACATGGCAAAATGATTTTGACACGACAACATGATTTGGCCACATGTTGCACAACCGGTAAAAACCTACTTGGAAAAGCTTAAGTGGGAAGTCCTTCCCCACCTGCCGTATTCACCAGACATTGCTCCTTCTGATTATCACATGTTGCGATCAATGAGACATGGCCTGCCTGAGCTGCACTTCCATTCCTATGAAGATGCCAAAAAATGAGCTGACTCTTGGGTAGCCTCAAAAGATGTGACATGTTTCCGACGTGGAATTCAAAGGCTGCCAGAAATATGGGAAAAAGTAGTGGCTAGCGATGGACAATACTTTCAGTAACATTTTTTTTTTTTTTAAAAAAGGATTCATTTTCATGATAAATCAGCGAGAATTTATCCAAGGTCTCAACAAATTTCACTGAATTATAAACTACATATCAAAGGTTACTTGGTTATCGATAATGTGAACATATTCATGTATGGATTATTTTTCAATTTCAAAGAATATTTTTTACTAGGGAACCTACAATGCACAAAACCATGAGTTCAAATATTCACATTCTGACTTGTTTTTCATACAAATATTTTACAAATTAAAAATGTTATGAGATTTTGAAACATCGTTCTTACCAAACCACTGTTTAATTTGTTTTTGGGACTCATCAACCTGTTGTTTGAAATTTGTCGCTAGTCTAAGTTTTTTGATGCAGGAATCACAGATTAAGTGTACATTTTCCTTTTCTTCTTCATTGCATGTTTCCAGCTGTCGATGAAACAAATTTTATTAATTGTATATGAAATTTACTTAATAAAATTTGTAATTCTATTTAACATAGATAGACTTAAATGGAAAGAAATGAGGAGAAACAATTATTTAATTTTACTAGAAACTAAATTAGGCAAGAAAATGCAATGGATATACTGTGCTGCCATTCCTTTATGAATCCGTCAGGCATATTGTCAACAATAGAGTAGTCGAATTGGGGTGGTTCAAACAGATTATTTACGGACTTCGTCTAAAGTGAATGCGTTAGATTTAATATTTTAGGTTAGAGAAATCAATCTGTAAATGAATTTTACTGCAAGACTAATATAAAAAAGAGCCAGGAGAGCAAAGCATATAAATTCCCCTTTACATCCCATTCCTGATTCATAGAAAGAAGAAAAGAAATAGTTATGTTTACTCCGAGGTGAAACATATCAACGTCTACAATGTAAAGATGTATTTTTACTCATTATTTTTATGAGAATGGTAGTTGGCTATTTGCAAACCCATCCATTGGACCATATCCCACATTGAACGTATGTGAATTTACATGCAGTTACAGTATTCAAACTTCATTATGAATTATGATAATTATTATTAGTTCGGAGTGAACTATGAGAGTTCTCATTCATCAACTTAAGTATAGTAAAATATGCATGATTCTTGTACTGGTGATAAAAAAACTAGTTCTCTAAAACAAGGAGACATTCCTGAGAATGCCATTTCGCAGAAAATCGAGTTAAAGACAAACTTATTTGTATGTTGACCTGATTGCCTTGCTCTCCTAAATGTCAGTCCAACAGTCGTGAGTCTTATGTGCACAAGTTAATATAATGAATGGCAAAATAAACAAGGAAATTGAGAACCGATATTTGTAATAATATAAGTTTTGAAATAGCAAAATAGTTTCCAGTAGAAAAAAAGTCACATGCATATAAATTGTGTTCACTCTTGGTATAATAATTTGTCTCCCTGGTAGCGTAGAGGTTAGCATGTCCTCCTCGCAATCCGGAGAATGCAAGTTCAGTTTTATTCTGACATCTGTTGGATTTTTTGAATCCAAAAAATGCAGGACTGGACGCCCATTGGGTTGGGAAATACTCGTGAAAAAATAATCTGTCAAGACATCTTCAAATTGTGGAAAGATACATATACTCCACTTTTGGAGTAGATATCTTTACATTGTGTAGGTCCATATGATCCACTTTGCGAAATTGGTATAAATAACATATATATCCTGTTAGAACTTTTACAGATTTATTTTCGCAACCAGATTTAAACTTAAGATTTTTTTCAATAATTATTAAAAACAAAACTATGCAATACAAGTACTACTGAATAATATATGAAAGATGACACAGTGTCGACGACGATCACATAATTATCACATATTATGTGATATTTTTGTAGACTGAACTGCGTAAAAAAGAAGTCCTATAAGGCAATACGGAGAATTTACGAAAAAGAAGAAGAGGAGAGAAATTATAGGAACGTTCAAAGTCTGGAGTAAAAATTTATTCTATAGTATCTTACCTTCAAAGAGAAGCAATAATCAAACATCTGCGCGTATACTTCGTCATTTCCTAAATGACAATAAGTTTTAGTGATGTCTTTCATTTTATAACCATTATTATTTTGTAAGCAAGCCTGACAACGGCTGGACAAATCCTCGTCCACTACGTTTCCGATATCTTCATCTGAGAATTCTTCATTTAATGTGAATACATCGTCCAGATCCATTATTTATGATTCCACTGCTAGTTTACGGAAAAATGAGAACATTTGAATTTAATTAACTAAAGATCTAAACCACACATTTTATGGAGGAATTCTCACATATTAGCATTCTTTAATATTATAATATAATATAGCCAATATGGTCGATACAATTTTAGGCTGAACTATTCATCTTAACTAATCTATCTTAACAGCTGACGTGCAAAACAACAATAACAAAAAGATTGATTGAGTAGTGTGAGCAAGATAAATACTACGCAACTGTCGTTCTGGTGTGGCTATAAGTCAAAAAAAATTCCAAATCAAAGTAATTTCTGATTATTCTTCGATTTTGTTGAAATCAATATAAAATATAAAAAACTAAAAAATAATATGTTGTCAAATTTTCGTAGTAAAACCTTTAGCTATTCTGATATATGTTATGTTATATTTTTATTTCAGACTAAATAATGCCCAAATTTTCGTAAAACATCTTTCAATTTGTAAGAATACTTTATATTATAATGTTTGTTATTTGTGCTAAATAAATAATGTTCATCATATTTCTGTGATAGTTTCAATAATGGTATAAATGTATTTTTTAATTAGTTTGCGTAATATTTTCGTACAATTTTCAGTATTTATTGAACTTATTATATCTCGTCCAGAATTTTGTAATAACTTTCATTATAAAGGTCTTGCACTATCTTCAAAATTCAAATTTCATAGTTTTTTTTTGTTTCACGGTATTTTTTACTTTAATTCGGATTTTTCTGAAGTCCGCTCCTCGTAAATTTTGAGACCTTTTCAATTGTGCGCCTATAGGTAAATCCACCACTGTCTATCGTACTGTTACAATATACAATAAGGTCCTTTGTGAATTACGTCCATTTTCCCTCCAATTTTTTCAAAATTTATCGAATTAGTATTTAACAAACGTATTTTTTTATTGCTAGAATATAATGCAAAAGACAACAATGTTCCCAAACTACTATGTATTTTTAAAACTAATTTTATAAAATCTTACATATTTGCTCAAGGCAAACATTAGTTGTTGACTATTCGTGTGATATGCACTATATATACACCGTGAAGCGATTTTTAATCCAACAGGTGTAGAGTACAGGTTGGCGCACTAAATTTCAAATACATACATCCGTCGGTCCCAGGCTCGACTAACCTAAATGTATAAACACACATGGGATTTCGGTATAAACATGTTCACCCAACGATATACGAGCATGCAACCACTTCTCAACCACATTTACGTATTAAAGTACACTGAAAACATATACAAGCACACTAAGCCAGAGACACGTTAAAACATAGCAGAACGCGATTGGGAAAATGAAAATGACATAATTTAGAATTACAACGTCATCAGTCCGTTGGCTGTGGGACGCGTGTAGGTGTTAAAAATATCGACGCGACAGGGTGCGTTAGATTTTTATGGCTGTCAAGCGGTTGGTAAATAATTTATATTCGGTTTAATTATTGATATTTTCTTTTATTATTGTTTGAGATACAGTGAGGGAATTGGCTGTTTTTTTTGTTGATAAGGCGGATATGTACTACCGCTTCATTTGGTTACAGTAATATTTATATGTCTAACTACTATATATTAAATCAGTCATACCATTTGTTCCAAGCATCTAATATATAAACGGTAATTGTCGCTGTGTTATGGTGATACACATCGTTTTCCTAATCGTTAGCATTTAATCTTTGTCTTGATTGTAAATATTGGAATGAGTGTTTGTAACTTAAAATTTCAACACACTGAAATATATAGATAAATATTTTAAATAATTCAGAATTTAAAATCAATTTCCATCAAGCACCATCAGTCGAA
>JAGVSQ010005851.1:0-17130 GCA_022683975.1 Rhyacophila evoluta
GTCCTGCATTTTCAAATTTTTAAAATCCGACCAGATGGGGAATCGAACCCGCATTTCCCGGATTGCTTGGCGCACACGCTACCAACTACGCTAACCGGGGAGATTTTTGTAGAAGTATGTTAATTGTTCTGCATTTTAATAAATTATAATATTTTTTTAATCAGGGTATTTTATCTATAAATATATTATGTGTACACATAAGATTCTTTGCATTGTCATCGGCTTTAATAGAAAGGTTAATTTTACTTTGACTTAGGATAGTTCTGCATTCCAGTGACACAATAATATTCTAATACATGGTAACAATGGCAGTACCATCTGTGAATCTTTGAAGAAGTATTGAACATTTTTAATTCATAAAATGATGTCTCTATCAACAGGTGTGTATTATGTGTGCATTTAAAAAAAAATTTACGTAAAGATATGCATCATATCTTAACTTTCAAATATTAAAATAATATTATAATATTTTATCATAAATAAATTTGTCAGTTACCATAAAATCTCAAGTATAATGTTCAGTTTTTTTTCACTAATTTTGGCACGAAAAATTTTTGGTGTGTATTACACTAGCACAAGAGATTTTTTTTTTCACAAGCTCAACAAATCTTTGTATTGTTTCATTGGTGGAGGGTACTGTTTATACACCCGAAATATTTCCCCCTGGTCAAAGTATTGCACTATATGACGCGTGCAAGCCTGAAACTACCAAGTTTTGATGAAGGGTGAAACGAGGCAACGAATAAACAATTGCATAGTAGCCTGCGCGGCAACCAGATGACAATGCTATGGCTTTCAGTAAACAACAAGGTTTTCTTTTATGCCAAATGTATTCAATTATTTGAATATCTATTAAATACGAATTTTTAATTCATCAAAAATTTCACACTAAATCAGGCATGTGTATTATTCAAAGATGTATATTATAATTGAGATTTTATGGTAGGTGCATTTTATTCCTAACGGGGTAACATCATATGATTCAAAGATGAATTAAGTAAGGGAGTTTTTTGAATTTAAACTTTTAAACATTTTATAATGTACCCCTGTAGATTTGTTCTATTTGGCATTTTTCCTGTATGCCGTTTTGGTCAAAGGGCGCCAAACGACGTAAATTTTTTTATGATATGAATAGCCTTCTTCTAAAACAGAGAGAAGTCAACTATGCACAAATAAAAATGATTTTCAGATTATCCGATATAGTAGTAGATAACCAGATAGTAGAAAATCTAGAGCCTTCTTCTACAAGAGCAAGAAGTTGACCAAGAATAAAATAAAGTTCATTGTCCAAACATCCAATATTATTTTACGGATAGTCAAAGAGTGGATGTCGAAATTTTGGTAAAAGCGTCAAGTCAATGTTTAATATTTGATTACTATAAATATTGATATATCTTTTAAAAGCTCAATGTTTTCGAAGATTTTGCAGTATAGGAAAACCTACGTATCATTCTAGAAGAATAATACAAAAATAATTTAACTGGATTTATTTTCAGCAGTTAATATTATGCAGGTGTATACTCTTTTAATTGTTACAATATCCAAGAAATTCGATAATTTTTCCTCAGTCTGATACCTCTTCTTCATCATTTAGGCTCCCAAAAACCTCTTGACAGTGTAGCCAGGAATAGCATAGAAGAAGAGAAGTAGAAGTACAGCCAGTCCCACTATCATTAGGGCCTTCAGGACTTGCCATTTGTAGTTGTGCCATATGATGTATCGAATTGACTTCAGCGGATTTAGGAACCACATAAAGGACGCATCTGGACGGCTAAAAAAAGGATTTTAAATACAGGATATTAGTCGCGATTAAAAATAACTTATTATTGCATAAGTTAATTGAATTTTTCCATACTTTGGTCTATCAAGTGCATCTGGCTCGTTTCGTCCCATTCCTACAGGCGATTTCTCCGCTTCTTCCTTAGTCAAAAGATGGATCTCAGCTTCGACTTTACCGGTGAGTTCAAGTTCATCATTCTCCTTCTTTATGTAAAATGGCCACCATCCCTTCACACGTCTCTGTTTGAAAATATTCACCATGGGCACGGATCCATCGGTTTTGAGCATGTCTAATGTGCACAGCTTTGAAGATTTGGCACCACGAGGAAATCGATTCAAGTCAAGTGTCATGGCACCTAAAATAAACATTTTCATATAATAGTCAATAATATCTATAATAATGAAACTATAATTTTCTTACTTGCACAGATTATTTATAAACTTGCAATACTGTGTAATATAATAAGTCTAGTAAAAGCATTACATCGATGGGCACAAGTTGACAACATGTATTATACGTTTATTAAATTTTTCAGGAAGAACAAAAAACCTTATAAAAAATAAGTATTGGGACATTAAAGGAAAAAAAAATACACTTTGGAGTGATATGATGTTTATTTTCATTTCAAAATAGTGTACGAGTATTTCGTTTTCATTAATTTCACAATACTTACTTTTTATAAGGTTTTTTGGTCCTTCTAAATAATTTAACAAATGTATGATACTTCGTCATCTATATCCTATTATAATAGCTTCAGTTTATACACCTATAGTTCTAAAAACTTCCAAATCATTCAGATTCAAAAAGAAAAAGAAAATGATTGGAATCTAAGCATCGATTAAATATTATGGACATTACCCAAGAAGTCATCTGCAGAAAAATGATCAGCATCCCACACTTGAAACTCAAGCCTTGCCGGTATTTTCGATTCAGTCTCGTCCCAGGAGAAGAGGGACTCTTTTCGTGAAATAACAATCTTTTCTTCAGCGACCAAATAGTCAAATGGGAATATCAGTCGCCAATTGAAGTTGCCCTCGCCAGTCAGGGAACGGTAATGAATATCAGTGCTCTGGCAATCTTCTGGTCCTTTTAGCCAGCTAAAACAATCAACAATTCAGCGATGTGTTATAAAATCAAACGAAAAGAATAAGCACAACGAGGAAACGTCCCAAAGAAATAATGAAACATCTAAAATATCGCAGTGTTAAGTTGAATATCTTTACCCTTTCACGTAAATATCAGACATTTTCTCTCCAGTGAAAAATGCGTCATCTTCCAGGACGACGTCATCCGTGTTCCAAATAATAATCCTCAATTCATACGAGCGGGGCTTCCTTGGTGATATATCAATCGGAGGACCAGGCAGAGGCAAATCCATAGGAAACATGTCGACCCACATCTCCAACTTACCTTGTTCAATACCTAAAAATATGTCTCAGTATAAAATAATGAAATCAATTCACTGCAATACATAATATTAATAAGGTATTTTTATTTGAATATTTACAACTAAAATAAAACTAACTCATATGATTGGCACAATTTATTATGATAGACCATTAAATAGAGTTAAAATGAACCATTAAATCTCATCACTCCATTGTATTTAATTGTACGTTTTTTCAATGCTGAAAGAATGAGCTTGTTTGCAGATTTACACAATTTTTAATGGCCCTATGTATTTTTTGATTCGAGTTAGATTAACTATAGATTGAACTAAAGAACAATGTAACAAACTTCCATCCATATTTCAATTAAAAAGAAAAAGACTTACAAGCCTATATGGACAATGAGAATCAGAATTTTAAAGCGATATTTTAAAGTCTTTTAACATAAAATATAGTGTAGAAGACATTGTAAGTTTGAAGTGATTTTTTCAGTCTTTATTATTGTATGTGTTTAATGTCTCAACTGCTTTCATGAAAAATCTAACCTGGTTTGTTTGGGTTATATAGGGGCCTTGTTTCGATATGCTCAGGAACCAAGTGACACCCGACGTGCGACACCTCATGCCATCTGTGCAACATGCGCAGAGCCATTTTCTCCTCCAGTTGTCTGTTCCTGCCCATGCTGTCAGACTGGCCATCGTCTTCTTCTTCCAAGATCTCAAAATATTGCCTGCCGATCCTCACACGGCCCATCTCATATGTGGGCGGTTCCAATTTGTTGTCTTTGCAAAGTTTGGCAAGAATTTGTGTCGGTTTCATCGCATCTCGCCATCGGTTGTAGCCTTGTCTGTGAACAAATGTAACATAATATGTGAAATTTGATTGACTGCTTATGTATTGTTGATTTAGTCATTCAGTGGATTAAAACCTATTAAAGTTTTCATCAATCAAGGTTATATTTTTTGTATATCTAGCCTAACCCAACTATATAAATATTTACTGAAAGCTTGTCTTGATAGATCATTTTTACAAGAATTTGTTGTCAGCCAATTGCTCAACCCGTTATATCCAGTCCCATATCTATTTTAAAAAAATCGTTCTTGAACTGTACGATTTGAACCCTTCATCTTCGATGACGTAGTGTATATAACCAATTCGGCCACCGATGTGATAATAGTTTGTATAATTGTTTTATATTAAATTTCGAATTCTTCAGCTTATTGGTTTGTCGATAGCTATTTGAGTTGTGACGCCATTATCAAGACTTAGTTCGTTAACATGAACAAATATATTGAATAGTATTATAATAAATATTGAATACAATTATTATAGATAACATATTTTATATATCCATTGTTTAATAAAGTAAATTGTTTTTATATTTAAAAATATTATTTCTCTTACTCTTCATACTGCTTCGAGATGCCACAGGTCGCCCTATGACGGCTATAGAATCTATTCTCCAAATCGATCCTCGTCTCACCGATTATGTCATCAGACCCGACCAAATCCCAGTCTTGGATCGTCACAGTCAGCATGGAATCCCTAGGGAAAGTAGCTTCGACTTCGAAACACCTTCCGAAAACTGGGTTCAGCTGTTTGGAAATGTAGTTCTCCTTGTCGCTTATACGTTTTGATCCAAATTGCAATACGATGTATGGATCTGCCTTTCCGTTCAGATCCATGGGGTGTAAATCGTTAGCTTTTATCACGTAAACCCTCACGAGCACTCTGATTGGGTCGTTAGACGGCATGCCTTGAAAGAAACCGAATTGAGGATCGAAACCCATCGTACGGTCATTAAGACCCCTTTGCAGTGGCCATTTGTAAACCTTGATTGCGCCCTAAAATATGATTTCAAACAGTTAATTTGTATAGCTTTGTTTATATCGTTGAAAATAACAGTTATTATTAATATTTAAATCTAGTTTATTTATGTATAATGTTATCTACAAATAAGTATGATGAAAATATCTAAAATAGATAAAGTATTAAAAAGTATTATAATGTAGTCTTTTATTTTGAAGATTGTTACAGTGTTCTCCTCTTTTATATTCATTTATATGATTGCTAACTCACTTTCCATTGACGTTTTCATAAGTTGCAAATTTACTAAAAAATGATGAGTAACATGAGAAATTATGAGATCTTGTGAAGTATCAATCAGTTCATCCACATTTATAATTAAACCTATCACAGTATTTATATATAATATATTTGATTTTTTATGAAATGGTAAATATTTTTGATCAATTACGAAGAAAAAAGGTTGACAACTTAACATTAGTTATATGATACATTTTTATTTCTTATTTTATTTTTTTGATGTCTTCTCTTTTCTTTCAATATGTCAAAATATAGTATCCCTCATTTCAAATATGAAAACCTATTATGCATTAGTGTTAATAATGTTTTATATTTTTCGTGTGAGCATAAATAGTTTGATAATAAAAATCACTCACTTTGAATGATCCAACAACTCTATTTTCATCTTCCGTATCTTCTCCGGTCTTTTTTCCTCTGTACAAATCAAAAGTTAGTAACCATTCTTTGAATTCTTCAAATACAACCTGCGACTCCAACTCATTTGGATATACCTAAAAATATTGAAAGTTAAACATAGTAACTCGAAACCATTTCATATTCAAATAAGTCAGATAAGAGGTATTTTCAAATCTATCGTAAATTTTTAGACATCCAATTACAATAGATGGTTGATCCACTACCAGAGTTTTCCACTATCTATTACATTATAGTATTAAAGGGATAAAAGTTGAACACTTTCATCATAAATTTATACTGTAAATTATTAATATTATCATTAACTTTCAATGGAATTCATTTTTATTATGTAGTGGTATGAAGGCATAACTTTGACTTTAAAAGTTATCTACATTAATCAATTGTCATAAATTATTATTTTTTAAAAATCCGAGCTTAAAACCATTTTATTTGTTAAACAATGTCAACGTTCAACTATCGACGAAAAATGTTTGTAATTAGTCAAATTACACTTATTTTCAAAAGTAAATCGTAAAAAAATGATATATGTACATATAACAATTATAAGTATCTCATTTGGCTTCATTTATTTACCTTAGCAAGCACTGCGAGCGGTAGAGATCTTTTATTCTCGTGAACGGGGGTAAGTTTAGGCGCATTTTTAACATTGCTTGAAATCAACTTAAATTTCTTCTTTTTGTCAGCCCCTTTTTGCTCTCCACTGTTACCGGAAGTCCCGGGCATTTTCGGATCGGAATAAAGCGAAAACGAATCATTTTTCTTTGTTTTTAAGCAGTTCTTTGCTTCTTTCCCTTCCTCGATCATCAGCTCAACCGACGCGAAATATTTTGTCCACCAATCCTTCTCACTGTCATCATCGTCTTCCATTTCGGAAGCTTGACGTTTATTTTTCTTGTCATCAATTTTAACAACTTTTCTGTTCGATAAACCTGTACCGTATCCAGAAAAGAATATAGTATCTCTCAGCAAAAGAGGGCAATTTTCCCTCTCGTGTTCAATTTGAATTTTAGTTTCATGTGGTAGTGTTGTTATACGTTCAGAATCTGAAGACATGAGTGCAGATCGTTTTCTCTCTTCTAATTCCCTGTCATGCTGGCTCATCGGTTCGAACATATATTTATGTATAGAATTAATCATGTGCGTTCCAACAAGAGTAAACCTTCCAAAACTCCTGCAATCGACAACTCGTATGGTGAGCGGTGGTCTATACAATTCCTGTTCGGGTAGCTCTACATCCAGAAACTTGACGGGGTAACCGAAGTTAGGATTCTTTTGAGCGTTTTGGATTATCGAAGAATACAGAATTTTACCGGCGCACTCTATATCAACTCTCGGCTTATCGACAGTCAGAAGATGAACCCGTTTCAAGTCACGCAAGCCCCAGAATAAGACTTCGATGCGATAATTTGCAAGAGTTGGACGTATTTGATCCGGTACTGGTAAAAACAATTCATTCATTGGAGATGGTAAAGTTGGAACTCCTTCCGGCGACAACAGTTCGCCGCTATCACCTCTTTTAGTTTGAAGCAGTTCAAATGTAGCCAGCAGTTCTCCGGCATGATCCAAACCTCGTGTTATTTCATACCACTCCAATGATGGAGGAAACGTTGGTCTGCTATAGGTATCTTCCAAGGATTTCACTATCGGTTTAGCCATAGCGCGTCCTATGAACTCCGATTTTCCAACATTGTCTCTATCGAATATTTCGATTATTATGGTGAACGGGTCCGTTTTAATTTGTTCGATTGCTCCGAACAAAGATATATCATTGAATACCAAAGTTTGATCCCAAGTTGGGCTTAGGGTCTCATCGATAACGCGCGTTGTTTGGCAATACTCACTCGCTATAATTCGAGCGAATGGATCCGATAATCCAGATGCGTCTGAGCCAATCAGAGAGCGTGCTTGATAAATGTATGCGCGCAATTGGAAGATCTGAAATTAGATAAATTATTTTTTGGGATTAATACGAAAATATCTTTTATTATTTGATAAAATTGATAATGCTTATAACATACGTGATGTTCGACGTATGTTATTATAGATGGAGGAGAGACGTCTATCCTTCCGGGCGTCATTAGTTCCCTGCATTGTTGGTAACCGCCCGGAAGTCCATCCACGAAATGTTCCTTGTGCTTCATGATGCCAAGCCAGAGACACAAGCGCAATTTAGTTGGTATTGTCCAGCCACCTACACCGTCGGCTTTCTTGCCAGGGAGCTGAAAAAATATCAACTTGTATTAATTTGACTGGTTTACTGCGGCCGTCACGAGCTCGTATCGGAGCATGACTCACCCAAAACGCGGCAAGCACGGTGTCGAATCGTTATTCATTTTTGTGCCGCAGCCAAGTGGTCAATAAGATGTTCAATGATTCTTTAAACTGATAATAATCAGTTTAATTAAACTCATGTCCAAAAGTCCGATGTTATATCGAAAACTACTCATGGAAACTCTCCTACCAAAAATATCTAAAAAAAATTATATATCTTCATAAACACCCTGACTTACACACGGTGCTAATACTTTTTATTTCATGGGCCATATGAATCTTTGCAGTTCTATTTCTAGAACAACGTATAACTTTTATTTTTTTAAAGACTTCAATGATAAATTTCTAACATTGTTCGATTCCTTCATTAAATGGTGTACCATCAATGCGTAAATGGTTTCGGTCATTAAATCATCTTCATCGTGTCATAAAATACACGTGTATAATATATTAGAAGCACTGCCAACACGCCTCTTACGTGGTTTTATTTATATGAAACATATATATGAAACTATGACAAAAACCGTGTGCGTGTAAAAATAACTTGACGCTTGCGTGATTATGGCTTACATAAGAGTACTCGGAAATACACAACACATATTAAATACAATAAATTCAACATCAACTTGAGACTCACTTTGAGAAACATTGTATGCGGCTTGCCGCAAAGTTTTCCGCACTCTTCTTCAATGGGAGAGTAAATGACGTGTCGAGCCAGGACTCTTTGATAAGCCACACGTCTACCTCCGCCAATAGCCCATATCACCACGTCGGGGAGTGCGCCTTGAGGCTATTCAGATACACAACACATTAATTTATTAATACAAAAATATCGACTGTAAAAAGAAAAAAAGACCTAACCTACACAAATTTTACAAAAGGCAGAAAAAGTCCATTAAACCATTTCGGGCTAAATCAAAATATTGAATAGATACAACCTTAAAGTGTACGAAGACTGGTGTTTTATTTACTCAAATTTATCTTAATTTATTAAGTTATTTAGAAAAAACCAATAAAATTGATGTGGTGGAAGTCCTTTTTGCTGGTATTTTTGTTACAGTTTCACAGGTTCTCTTTTTCCAAACTCAAAAGCTAAATTTAGATTCTAACTCGGCATTTGCAGCTTACGTTATTTTGATAGAACATGTATTAAGTTGTCAAAATTGTGATGCTTATCGAAAAAAAGCCACGGTGAAAAATATTTGGGATTCTTTCTATAATCGATATATGTATATACAAATGTCGAACTTTACAACTAAGAGGACGAAACACGTCTTATATAATATTAAAACAATCTATAGTTTATACTAAATCATTCGAACTTTTTTTGTGAATCATTTCTCATTTTAAATTAAATAATGCTTTATATGGATGTAATTATCTTTGGAGCTATTTCACTTAAAAAGTATTCAAAGTAAAAAATCAAATTAAGCTGCGATAACTATTGTTCAAATAACTCATATCTCCTATTTATTCTTTTGTAAGCTGTCTCTTTAAAAAGAATTCACAGCGTACAAAAATTCTGAACTATAAAATTTTTAACACGTTTTAACCCTACAATTGACGAATTGGAAAATAAATATTCTATTTATTTAATAACAGTTAATAGTGAAAACAGTGAAAAACGTATTTATCAGATCGATTGTTTATTTAGAAGTCGATACTGCGACAGATATTTTTTTTATGAGATTTCCCAAGTTTATGAAAATAGAAACGACAATCAAGTTCTCACGGAACTTTTGCAACATCACTGAAAGCGCTTTATATATTATCCACCACGCCATAATACTTATGGCCGTTGAGAGCTTTATAGAAGATGGGAAGTTTCATTATTACTAGGCATTTGCAGGCTTCACTGTCATCTTCAAATCCATTTTTGAAACTTTAAAGTGGTAATCTTACGTAATGGTAACTGTTCAAGCGACACATGCTAATGGAGGACGCCGCTTTAATTTTATAGGTTTACCGGTTGATACTACGGATATTTTTTTAATAGGTGGAGTATTTAAATGCGATATGATATTGTATGGACAACACGTTTCACGATGGCTTAAAGTGAAAACTCCTTGGTATATATGTATAACATCCACTGGGTGCCTAAATAAAGTACCTTATATCTTGTATCATGTCGATAGCTTAAAGTGCAAATACATATAAAAAATCTGTTGTTTGATAATTTCGCAGAAGAGCTTAAAAACTGAATGTTCTGAAATTTTTAGATCCGAAGACAATATAACGGAGTTATATATTATTATAGGGTTTTTAGTCTCTAACCCCAATGAGGTTATTAAATTTTCTTGTGATGTTTTTTCGATATATTTAAATACTTTTTAGCTGTAATACTGGACACACATATAGCATAGTGCAACAAGATGACTATATCGATTCATTTTCAGCTGAAAGTGAAGCTAGCGACTTCAAGTCATCGATTTTTTTAATTTTTCTGTAGGTTTGAGTTGTTATCATATATATTTGTATACTTAAAAATCTTGAAATTCATGTTAAAAGTACATTTTCGGGAATTTTTAATTCATTACTTTATTTTGGAGAAAAGTAGTGCTGAGAGTTGTCGTATACTTCGAGAAGTTTGTGATACATATGCTGCATCTAAAGATTTTTGCAAACGCTTTAAAAGTGATGAATTTAATGAGAGTGTAGGTCTATTTGTTTCGATAAAGTGTGGCGATCAAATAATTTCTAGCATTATTGGACGAAGATATGTATCAAACGCAAAAATATCCTGCAGTAAAATTAAACGTTGTTTAGCAAACAATTTCCGATGGTCTTAAAATTGCGAGCAACATTTTAATGGAAGAAAAATACGCATTATTATCCGGTACATTTAGTAAAAGTCATATTAAAAATATAAAGACGCGTATTTTGTTAAGCATACTCACATCCTCAACGAGTGATTTCAATTTGGTCAAATATGATTGCGCAGTTTTCAACCTCTCCTTGAAAGAGCTTTTTGTCAAGATAGCTCTCAGATGCCTGCTCTTCTTCACCATGGATTCCTGGAAAGAAAATACATTCGATAAATAATCTTATGCTTTTTAAATGTGTAAAATGTGGAGCTATAGATTATCTACATTTTTATTTTTCATGATAGTTGACAGCCGATGGATCAATCAATTGCACGCTAATCTCTCGCGTTTTAGGACACGCTTCGAGTTGAATGCTGCTACAAGACTAACACTCATAATATTCCGTGCAGAGCGAATCCAGAAGCGTGCACTTATTTGCTAAGCTTCCGAGCCAGTATTATTGAATCACATATAAATAATGTTTGTGATGGATAAATCGGAAAATATCTTCCATATACTTTTATTTAATTTGATATATATTCAAGGTATGCAAGAAGTTAGTATGTGCACCTCGAAGCCGGAAGTTGTGGGTTTGATAAACATAAATTCAAATCAAATTAGTTTTCGAAAACAAAATTCTTGAAAATAATATTCATCTACTCCATTACTGGAATGGTCATCTTCGCATTGTTCAAATCCACATTCTCCACTTTTGGAGCGGACATGTTATAAATAAAGTAAATAAATTCAAAGATCACAAAAAAATAAAAGATAGTCACTCGATATTCAAGTTTAATATAATACTATAGACGAGACTTTATGTATAATAAAAAATATAATAGGCAAAAAAGAAAAATGTGTAATAATCATAATTAAAATTATTTTTTCCATGATTTTCATAAAAAAATGAACAAATTATGAGGGTGAAAGTTGTTTTATAATAAAATAAAATTACAATTTCTCTTAGACAAAGCTCGGCACGGCGCTTGTCCAATTCGGTGTGCACTAAAACACCGCCCGAGGTTGAAGGTTCCTTGCGAAGTTCCACAAAACGTAAGCAGCTGATGTGCAGGGAGTTCAAAGCCTCTTTTAAATACGCAATTGAATCATCACCAGAAGCCTCGGTCGTCAGCTTTAATCCATCTTCCTGTAATTATTATACTCGACTTTAGTAATCTGTCGATTAGAGTAACAATTTATTAAATTATTACATTATTCCATAATTGAGGGGATTAAACACAAAAACACTACTGCCTTCATCAAAATTATTGAAGTGAGTCACTCATGTTGTGTTATTCTTAAACATATTAATGTCCGCATCGTCTTATAAAATTTCTATAACAATTTAGTTAGACTCACATTTTATAAAAAAGATAAATTGTAACATCATCGGTGTTAGTAATAAATGTTCAAACAAAAATATTTTTTCCGCAATTTTTTTATTATGACAAAATTGTAATGTTTTATTAATTTTTGTACACGATTTTCATTCGATAAATAGCACAACAGAAATTTACTTATGTATAAATCACTGACACCAATTATGAGCCAACAAAAGAGGATATTTTTAATACTAAGTAACATTAAAAATATCATATTCTATTCAAAATTGAGGAAGAACTTTAAACCTTCATATTTAGTTATCGAGATTGTAAAGACAACTTTTAACTATTCATAAGTTACTGAATGTATCGTTTACAAGATTTTTTTTACAACGAAATAAACTTTATTTGAAAAAATCATTTTCAAAGTCTTCGAGTGATTTGAATAGTAAATTTATACCTAAATCTTTCTTCACTACAATGAGATCTAATGTATTTTAGAGTGAAATTAAGTGTAGGTGAATTTTTGTGCTTTGAAATGGTATAAAAGATTTTGTGTTGATTTTGAGAATGGTTAAAAATCAAAGTTTACCAAATTGTCGCAGATGCGCTCCAGGATGTTTGATGTGTACAAACGCCTTCGATGGTCAGGCCAGGTGCAGGTGATGTGCAGGCATGGCTTATTGCCCCAGTAGGGAAGAAAGTAGTGCAGACGATCGTGGGTTAGAGGCTTCATCGGCTGGGTCATGCTTTGGCCCCTATCATTTTCTGAATGACACGTAAAACAATGAAATACATAACAGTTCAATGATTATTTGTCAAATTTACGTATTGAAAATTTATTAAAAATATTTTTTACAAACCTTGAGTATCGGCGCTCGCCCTTGATGTTTGATTAAATCCATCCATGGCGTTTCCGGCATTGCCCATGCTGAGTTCAAAGCTCATGGGTTTTTCGCAAAGTTTCTTCTCGATCATGGTTACGTCGAGAATAGTCGAAAACAGAAAAAATTCTTCATCTTGGCCGAAGCAGGACTCGGATGGTGGTGGACATGTCTCTATTTCAACAGCGGATGGAATTACTGCGATGTTGTCAGTCATTTCAGTTCGGATGGCAACTAAAACTCTGAAAACGTGAATAATATTTTTTTAGACGAGATTTAGATAGATGAAAAATATAATGCTTTATAAAATATGATAAATTACAAGATAAAGTGAAACCTTAAAAAAAGACTAATGATTTTCAAAATCCTTATTTTTTGAATAATCTCATCTAATTCAGAAATATTATAGTCAACCCAAATTTTCTTTGATTAATTCAATAACATACCGATAGCAGTTTTTAAATTAATTTATTGCGATTTATTAAGAGTAACGGGGTTGAAGATTTTTACCACGTTCACTACCAAAGTGGAGTATATGGATCTTCACAGTGTGAAGACGTCTTGACGGATTATTTTTCACGAAAATTGTTTGTCAAACAATTACTTAACCCAATGGGCATCCAGTCCTGCATTTTTAAATTTATTTAAAACCCAGCAGATGGGGAATCGAACTCGCATTCCACGGATTACTGGGCGCGCACGCTACCAACTACGCTAATCGGGGAGGCATGAAAACAAAAATAAAACTAAAGTTTATATGAGAATAAAACCGAAGTAACTATTAATAATGGTAAAATTATTTTATTTAAAGGAAGAGCGAACAATATATAATAATTAACATGAAATACAAATCTTGAAAATGTGCTTTCCGAAAGCTCCCGGCGCAACTGAAAAAGCTTGATGAAGTGCGAATATAATCCCTCGCATTCTAGGCATGTCAAATTACAATCGAAAGTAAAGATATTTTACCTTGCTCTGTAAGAGACACCTTCTCCTAATCCAGAGTTCAGCAATGCGTGTTGATCAAGCAACGAGTAGTCTCTCAGAGAACCATACAGGTATATAAAAGCGGGACCGAACGTTGGCAAGAAGCCTAGAAGTAAAAATGCGTATATTATATTACACCGTTTTACCAAGAGTTGTTCGTGCTGAACGAGTTTTGTTGCCGAAGTATATGAAATGCTATTCTATATGAAAAGACATCTTCCACATATCTGAATAGACATGTCATATATCGCGATAAATGGGAACGCACACAATGTCGGATTACCAGCGTTTACAAGAACAGTACAATTTGTACCATAAAATGAGTAAATAATTTGGTTTTTCTTGGTTTTTTTTATGTATTTACTGAAAATAGTATGCAAGTTTTTTTTACTAATTTTAGTTGCAAAAATCGGAAATACATTTTTTTGATTCGTGTACTAAAAGATAATTTTCAATATACAGATGTGAACTCCAAAATAGTTTAATTTCAATAATCAGAATTTATAAAACTTAATAGACGTTGTATCAAAAGGATATGATCTGCAAATGCCAAATTAGTATCTAAATTTAGCTTTTATGTTTGAAAAAAGGAGATCATGTGAAATTTGCAACAGTTAAAAGTGACATGATTGATTGTTTTAAACAACTACAATACGACGGAACAACCTTAAAGTACACGGATATTAAAACTGATGTTGTATTTATTTACCCATTGTGGTATTAATTTATTTAATCCAAAAACCAATAAAATTGATGTGATGGAATTTCTTTGTTCTCGTATGATGGTATGTGAAATTTCACATACCATCATTTTTTAAATTTTAAAAGCTTAATTAAGAAACCAATTTGGCTTTCAAAGCTTATATTATCATAATGTTTTAAGTTATATACATTGTGATTATAAATAATGCTGTATTTAAAAGACTGAGGGCTACGTAATTTTTCCTTTCTACAGTCGATAAGCACTTTATAAAAGTACACTAAATGTCATCTACGTCATCTTTATGAAATATCGTTCAGCAACAGAAATAAAAATCAAATTAGGTTTGAAGTTTTAAATGAACAGCGCTTTTTCTGCAATGTATGTTTCATATTTTTGTAATTACGTGTTTACCTTGTTCTCCGTCATTTGAAATCGATTTCAAGTCAATGTAGTGAGTTCCGATAACTGTTGGTTTCACCGCGTCGTTATCACACAGTTGAATGCGTACCCTCTGACACAGAGGCGGAAACATATCAGTGAATACAATTTGCTCATTCCATATGGGGCTGTAGCTGCACTTTTTAACAGTTGTGTTCCCCTGAAATTAAAAACACGATATCATATTCCATGTCATTAAAGTAGAACCAGATTACATTGGAATATTTTTCATATACAGTAGAACTTCAACATAACGGGCTAATGCGAGCGAGGGGTTGTCCGTTATAAAAAAAACCGTTTTTCTGAACGAATTTTATTATTATTAGATTTACGAAAAAATTAAATTTTGTTTGCATTTTCAAAGTACGGCGTTCTTTTGTAATCAAATTTCTAAAGTTATGAAAATGTTTCCAAGACTTCATTTGCTTTTTCACTTTCAGTCGTAATGTGATACTCATGGACGCCTTCATCTATATCTAACAACATTTTATTCGACTACTTCTTCTCCAGCAATAATCCGCATTTTTCTACAAAAATCCAGAATCTCTAACTCCTCTAAAACTATGTCTGCGTCATGGCAATCAAATAATTTGTTCCAACCGATTTCCGATGCTTGCAATTTCCGGATATTTTATCTGTTACATCAAGGTTTTACTATACAATTTTACTAATCAGCTATTGTTATCACTATCAATCTCTAGCAAACCTCATCATATAAACAACCTAAAAATATATCGCTAATTATAAAACAACTTTGCCTTTAATCAATTTTCATAATTTTACATGCCTCTATACAACAAAGGACTTCGAAAAATAGTATTAATCAGGAATTTATGAGTTAGTACAGTATATTCATGAATAAATTTTACGTTTTAAAAATTGTAATTTTATAATTTTGGATAAACGAATGTTTCATGTTTCGTTTTGTAATAAATTGCGTTCGATAATATGTATGTATTTTATCTTCTGCTTAATGCTATCATCCGGTTATTGTCATCAAAAGTTATAGGATGTAAAGTGGTCACAATGAGTGTCTCCCAATGTAATGGATTCATATGCAATGTGAACAGGTCGTCATATACAGATTATGCGTAAAAACTAACTCAAACACTATTGATATATAAAGTGAAATTAGATAGATAACTGTAAGAAAATTATCAGCATTTCTGTAACGGATTAAAAATATTCATTTAACTTTTTGAATTTGAGTCCAACTTGGATTACTAATTTACAACGGATCGGTTGAAACTATAAAGCATTGATATAATTTGTATTTTATATTATTATAATAAAGCAGTCCCAATGTAAATTGCATTTCAGCTGAAATTTTCCCGGCGGGTTCTGATTACTAAAAAAATTAGCCAAATACAATACAATATATTACATTTGATTGCAATATACAATCGAGAATATTTGTTTAATATTTTACACAATACGGTAGGCTGACATTATTAAAACTCAGTCATGCAATACGAATAAATATTGTTTGCATACACGAATTGAACTATAGCAAACACAACTATACTTTATTATTACAAAATAAAAATAAATTACAATGAATACTAGCTAAAATAATTAATTATATTTATTTCCAAAAAAATAAACCAGTGGGTCCTATTATACATTATGCACTGAATTGATATTAATAACCAACATATTTTTCTACATTTTTTTAAAAATAATTAATAATTAAAGTTAAACTTTATTCAATAAATACTCGGATATAATATTTTCAAAAATATAGTCGGAATTTACATGTTAATATAGATTCAACGTTCGGCTAGTGTTAGAAATATGTATGCACATGTCAATTGTGAGTTGCAAGTTTTTTGTGAAAGCAAACGCGACGAAAATTGTGATTTTTTTGTCCCGACGACATTTCAATTCATTCCGATCGTTTAGCAACATGATGCTTTAGTTGAATGCTTCTTAAACGTTTCTACAACACGGCAAACTAACAAGAGGCCAACATTTATGGTTCCATGACAACTGCACACATGACAAGTGCTCACATGACATCTGCGCACACA
>JAGVSQ010005852.1:0-17130 GCA_022683975.1 Rhyacophila evoluta
AAAATAAATAAATAAATAAAATAACAAACGTGCTAACAAATATGCAAATTCATATCTTCTTTCTACGATAACACTGAATAACCCACGTAACTCGGCTATAAGATATTTAATTTCGTTGTATTTAATATACCTTATCAAAACAACAATGAACGATTATATTTTCCAACTCTTCTAAGCGTATATTTAACTTTTTGGAGACCGACATGATTTTAGATACATCTTCATTTTGTAGTGATCCACTCAAGTACATACAAAATATTTACTTCAATATAAACAGATTGTTTTTATACAGGAGTTGATATTTATTTTTAATATCGAATCTTTGACAGTACGAATTTTCGTGAAGAGGCAAATTGCATTCTCCAACTAGGTATCCGGTTTCTCCTCTTTTTTTATTACAGCAGAAAATACTCGGCACACTCTCGATGGATATTGGTTTTAAGCAGTAAGTCTAATCGTCTTTAGGTGTGTATGGACATTATTACAGAAAATATATTGGGGAAAATCCACCAAGTTGCGCAGAATTATTGATGATATTGGAAGCAGAAGTTGTTGTCAGTTTTTTTCTTAAAAATCGATGTATTTCGGTCGATAATATTGGGATTTACTTATAAAATACACATAAATGGAGGTTGTTTTTTTTAAAGCATTTGCATTCAAAGAGTAGTTAAAAAACCACATAATATTAAATATATGGCAACTCGGAATAAGGGAGATTTCCGGATCCGGTACGGAAAGGGTTAATTGTAACAAACTGTTATGTTCCCAAATAATAATAAAAAATATTTATTATTAATCACGAAGCAATTTAAACTAAATTCAAGATTTATCTAACACGAAGGGCTAGTACATTAGTGTCTTCATCACTGTTTCCTTTCGAAGATAATCTTGAGGAGAGATATCTGACACTCAGTACTCTGTGGTTTGAATAACTTCATCTTACCCGGAGAGTTATTCAAATGGGAATTTGATATTACTCTTGCGTGATTGAAAGATTTGGAATTGGAAGATTTTCTTTTATTGTGACAACACTAGTAGTAACTAAGTTACTCAAAGTGAATACAGACAATTATCTGACTCGTACGAGGCCTTTTATACTTTAGAATCTGGGCGGGGTTCCGCTGAATCATATGATACATAATTCAATTGTTTTACAAATGTGATAAACAAGGTAAACAGGTAAGGTGACAACAAAGTCATAAACAAAGACATATTACTTTTCTCGAATGTCAAAGTGATAAACAAATGAATCAAATGAAAAAGGTTAAAATGTCAGAAAGGTAATAAATTAATCAAATGATTAACACACATAGTTCGAGAATATTCGATTGATAAATAAGTATTATTAGTCATCAATAACTAGGGTGTACCAGAACGCAATATTTTCTACGAACTACTATAATAAACTCAATTATATTTACCTGTAGCTTTGTTCATATTGTTTTTAGATAATATTTCTCAATACTCAAAATCATATTACAAAGTACTACAGTAGAATATATATCTAATGGACAATAATAGATGGCTGAATATTTCATTAATTTAATTCTACGAATAGAGAAAATATTTCGTTGGGATTGTTTGTGATTTGCAACTGATATTTTTTACTAATGATCACGTCTTCGTGGAAAATGGAAAACGCACTTGTTTTCTGCTTCCAGGACGTGGAAACCATTTAAAAGTAGTTTGAACTCAATTAAAATATCTTTGTTAACAAAGATTTAATAAAAAATAATCACTTAATGAAACCTGAAAATATTCACCTCTATAATAAAGTTTTATTATTTTTTTCACTTTGAAAAAGATGACTAATGGTTGAAAAACACCAAAGACAATATTAATTAGACCATTTTAATTTTCGAATCGGTGTTTTTTTTATGTTCTATCACAATCCCCACCGTCTACTCATTTACCAATATAAAGGTTTGTAACTTTTATTTACCGTAACAATTATAATTCCCTAGACCAAATTTTATCAGTTGCTAGCTTCAGCGACTTACATTAAAGGTCTGAGTGACGGTTTTGTATCAAATCAATGGATACGATCCTTATATCTAAATTGTTATTTTTCATACCACATTAACTTTGAAACTGGTGAAACTCCAAAATGAAATATATTATAGATATCCGTAATGTCTTCTTAATCGTAAATCTTATTTAGACATTTATTGTACGAAAATGTCACCTAATTAATGTCTTAACAATGCATTTATTTATTTACAATGCAATACAATTCAACCCACACAAGCTAACCTCTTGACTAACAAGTAAACAAAAAAACACGTACCAGTTATTTATTAGGTATTTGTAGTTTTAATTGCTGTTAAATCTAACGTTTCTCCGTTCCGAAAGTGGAGTATTTATACGAATCTACATTTTTTTTAAATCTTCATTCCAAAAGTGGAGTATTATATAAGAATCCCTTTAATGTGAAGACATGTTTTGACAGATAATTTTTTATGAAAATTTATTGTCTAACAATTGCTCAATTTAGTTGGCATACAGTTATGTATTTTTGATTTTTCTTAAATCCAGCAGATGTGGAAATGGAATCAGCCTTCCTAGGATGCAAGGCGCACACTCTAACCTCTCGGTTGCTTGATAGTTTGTTTCTATTGTTTAGTATTAGCTTCGGAATTTTTTTTAATGTCAGTAAATTCTTAACATGGGCACGTTTTTTGATACAGTGTTTCTTTTTGCATGCATGTTCGTATTCGGGACATCAATCCATCTTACTAAAGATTTTTTTTTCAAGACGTTTGCTACCCGTACTGTTTGCGTCGTAAATAAATTGCTTGACCTATGTCCTACGAACGGAACACTGATACAGACTAATTTGATTAATGTGCGGCATGCGTATAATCGGAAAATGTAAGCCATTACCGTTATCCATTAATATTATTTTAAATATCACTCAATAAGGCTGTGCACAAATATTTCAGAGTTGTATTATTATTATATTTATATTAACTACATATTTACATCTCTAAAATTCATGTAAACTTTCTTTTCTTTGTTTTTATTTCAAATCCTCTTTTAATTTAAAATTATTTTAAATTGTAAGTATCGTAATAGTTATTACGAATCTGTTGTCTAATCATTTCGTTTTGCTATAATAATGACATTTGAAAAAAACTGACATTACTGCGGCTAAAACTTTTTTTTTAAATTGACATATGACTAAACTTCGGCAAACCCTTGTATATTTAGTTGTAATTAAAATATTGATTTTTAATATACTGTTAAGACGCAAAACAAAATCTTTGGTAGCATTCTTCTTTTAACAATTACGTAATTGAATTTTGCTGGCAACAACCCCTGATTTAAGGGAATTCTTCTTAGATGGTTAAGAGGTTTAAAAATATTTTTTACCCTTTAGTACTTGAAGCTTTGTGACTTTCATAAGTGATTAATTTATTCTTAATTATAACCCATGTTGCATCCATTTAGTTTGAATTTTTATATGCATCAAAATTATATTGAGTTTTAGTACATTTTTAAACTATATCCGCTCTGAATGTAGAGCATGTAAATATCAATAAAATGTTTTATTTTAAAAAACTAAGCTGCCTCTACTTTTACTTTTAATTTGTGTATATTTTTTAACATGAAACTATGATACCGAAGCTCTGGAATTGCCAGCTTGATCACTGAGGCGACAAATGCAGATTCGAACTCGCAGCTTTAGTGTACTATATGATCACTGAATATATTATTACTATATCGCAGTTCTGCATCGTAAAACAAAACGATGCAATATGTATCCTGAACTGTATAAGTAAGAAATTTAGTCCCTAATACTAGTAATCGTCTAGTAGTGCCTTCACTGTCAGCATGCGCGCTTCGCATCAGGGGAATACGGTTTCGATTTCCACGCATGCCGTATTTAAAAAATATCAAATATGCAAGACCGGATGCCTATTGGGTTGAGCAATCATCTGATAACCAGTTCTCGCGATAAATAAGCTGTCAAGATATGTCTTTACGTTGCGGAGATCCATATACCCCAATTTTGTAGCGGATATGGTGAAAAAACAGTAATTAGTCATTGTATACTTTTTACCATTGAAAGTTTTTCAGTATAAATTATATAATCTTGTAAAAAAATTGATAAATTAAAATATTTATTATATACGCCTTCTGTAAGCAAATATTATTTTTTATTACACGTACCTGCGTATTTCTACATTTTTTATCCAAAGCGTCTTCAGATTGGATATCCATTATGAATGTTTATGCCACCCGAGTTGCCAAAATCTTCCTCTTATAAAGGCTTCGACGCTTTTATTACCAGCCGGATACTACATTCTTGTTTCCGGGTATATACCGGCTTATTAAGGATATGCAAAACTCAGGCGTTTTTATGTCTTAATTATGTTTTATCGCGGTTATTATGTCACTTTAACGCCACGTGCTAACTTTTAAATGTTTCTCACTCACACCATAATTTTGCAAAACTATATTTCAAATTAGTTTAGTCCCTGTTATATTATATGCCAGACTAAGATTATATTACAGATTACTAGCTTTATAACACGGCTTTTCATGTGATATATTAAAGCTCATTCTTTATTAATTTATTACTATAAAATGAACAGCTATGTCGTCAGATTTTTTATGACCATTTATCTATCGTTAACTAATAGTTTATCATATTCAGTATCCAGTCTTACTTCTTTCAATAAGAATTTTTTTCCAGTTTTGGAATTCAAACCTCCAATCATAAACACCGAATAACACACAACAGTTGATAGTCAACATTATTTTACAATAAACTTAATAAAACAAAACTTATTAAAAAATAATGAAATAAAAAATACCTTAATATATTATGAACTCACCATATTTAGAACCACCACCAGAACTAGATTTTGACTAATTTAATGATAAATATACCGGTCTTCGACTATGCATAATATATACGAGATAATACGACGTTATTTTCATCAAAATTGTTTATAATGTTTTTTGGTAAACAATAATTTTAAAAGCTTCTCGATTAAAGCACTCGCAAGGGGAATGTTTACTTCTGAAAAGCCTTGAACATGAAAAGTCTTTATATAATTAAAATGCTTAAATTCCAGTAGTTTTGATTTACATCTAAACTAAATTACACCAATATAATTATTAAACTATTTTAAATTTCGGTTAGTAATAGTTCTGTTCGCCAAATACAAATTATAAATCTGTTAAATTGTAAAAAAAGCTGGATAAACATTTTTTTTTTTTACCTGTATGACATACGTTGGTAAATGTACGTTTAGTATATATAGTATCGTCATAAACTGAAAGCTTTTTTTCATCCTGAGACAGATATCTTGCGTCAAACCCGATTTCACTTTATTATTGCTTCCCATTTTTGCATTTTTTTTTCAATTTATTTCTGCAACCGCTAAAATTACAGTTCGCAGTACTAAAATCAACAATTGAAATTGCTTGAAATTACAGCATCAGTTATTTATTAATGGCAATAAATTAACAATCGTATATTTTTCATTTTCATTAAAATACCACTGGATATTTCTTCAGACATAAAAATATTTTAATAATACAAACAAATATTTTTTATAGTGATCTAATTTAACCTTTTCTCAAGCTTTTCTTAAAATACTTTATCTACATATTTAGATTTATTATAATAAATTGGAAGACCATCGGGTTTTATTCATATACTTATTTATACTGAAATTTTTCGAATCTTTTTTTTGTCAAAGTTTATCAATATAGTATCAAAAAATCTGCGAAAATTGGTTTTGAAAACTGTATATATATTTACAAGTATAAAAAAATATGTGCACTGAAGTATTTATAGATAATTAATATTTTACTTGTTGAAATCATTTTTATAATTAATTATGTATCAAAAAATATGCCAGGTAAAGAATATCATAAAATGTTCATTTCACATCAAAGTTTCGACTAAATCGACGTGTACCAATAATTACGTATTGATATTTCGGTTCCGTCTCTTCGGCGTAAAACATTCATGGCATAATTTCAGTCAATTCGATGTTTCATCCCTCAACGGCGCTGCATTATTGATGGTTTCTTTTCGAGAAAACATGCCAACCCCCATCTCACCCTCCTCGCAACCCCAGAGCGACCTGGATCCCACCCGCCTACTCGTCGCGTTTATGGCATTAAATATTTATCCGTAAAGCCAGGGACTGCATGCAAATGTTTGCCAATATCTTTTTGCGGTGAGGTTATTGAATGTGATTGCAATTGCTATCTTTTTCTTTGATTGTTACATAAAACCCATTTATTCATCCATTTTGTATACATATATTCAGGCATATGATTTATTACTTTATTACTTTTTCTAATCTATATCCGCTCCTCAAGTAGAGTTTATATCCTTGCTTCTGAATCATGACAATTTCCATTGTTTTCTTGCGTCTTTTGAGGTCATACCGGTATTTCATCTTTGCTCCCTAAGTGGAGCATATGGACACCACGTGCCGCATGTAAGAATCTCTGTCACCTGCCAGTATTTTTGCGTCCTCCCAGGTCATACCTGCTATTTAGCAGCCTTCCGGGAGGCCGACGACCGGTCGGATTAAAAAATAAGCAGGTCTGGTTCAGACTTTCTTGTGGCGTCCGCAATATGTGGCCAAACCAGGTTCTCTTACCTTCTTATTTCGAACAAAATCATACCACCGTATGCCCAGAATCCGCTGCAGGCATCTGTTCTCAAAACTCAGAATGTTGCATAGCTCTACCGAATACATTCTATAGATAGTATTTAGGGGCTAACGCCGAAATCTTGTCGACTTAAAAATAATCAAGTGAGTGTAAGACTTTTCTAATGCATATGTAGTCCGTTATAAATAATTAAGTCTTCTTAATCAAGTTACGTATAATGTATATAAGCATTTTGCGTATAGAGATCTAAATTATTTTTAAATTTCCAACAGTTACATGGTTGGATGTAATGAAGAAGATAATTATTAATCCACAAATAGAATACATGTTTTACAGCGATTCTAATAATTTTTATCATGCAGACATAATATTACTCGTATTTATCATACACACAATAAATTATTCTTAGCTTTTATCTTACTGAGTTAAAAACCACGGCGTTGAGCCCCAAATGTCCAATAAAAAATGTATATGTTAAGTTCTAATTATGCAATATCATCTCGGCGAATTATTGTATAATTAGCTATAAATCCCTATTTGATACGTATTGAGGGTCAAATAATGTTAAATGAAAATAGAAAGTAATGGTAGAAACAGAGTAGGCGACATTTCAAGGCAGATATCATTTATATACTGACAGATCACATCATATACTTTCACAACCCTTTAGAATGCACCCTCTTTGACGTAATGATATCATTCAAATGAGTGATCGACGCTGGCAACATATATACAAACTTCATTCAGTACGCACACGTACATGACGGTTATCAATTTAATACAAAAGTAATATATTTGTTGATATTGATCAATATTTTTGTTTATTAATGACGATTATGAGGAATACACAAAGTATAAAAGCCCTCCAATCGATATATAAATAGAAGAATAGAGAAATAAACTATTTTACTATGATTAAATTGCTACAACAGTCAAACTAAGCCCTGCTGTTCCAAGTTTATTCCGAAACTTTCCACCACTTACTGAAAGCGTCATGAAAGATGGCGTCCGCCCGACTGGACTGACGTTCTCGCCTGAATATTCACGGATCGCCACACTTCGTTTTGTTTCGTCTTTCAGCCCAAAAATTCAGCTAAATGCAATGGAAATCTTTCCTTCGTGCTATTCAACTATTGCATTTGAAACTTTTTATGCTAGAGCTTAATTTAAAGCTTTCTCTTGCTAAAATGTATGCTTTTACTCATATTCAACAGTTTTACAAATAGTTCGATTTTTATTTCAAATTTTTCCATACCACAATATTTTCGATAGATATGTAAACGTTATTTTCGTAAATTATATTTAACTCTTTTGACACCTGGGGTGTGCCCGATTATTCACAAGTCCAATAGCATAATCTCCTAATATTAAAGATTTCTCAAATATTCATGTACTACGTTTATGATTGAGTCCCCGTTTATTTCCTAGAATGAATAATTATATTTTAATATTTTACCACAAACTTCCCAGCTTCGACCCACAGATATTAAAGTTTTGAGAAGTTTAATTATAAATACTATCCGTTTCGGATGGCAAATGAATTTGGTGTATAATATGAAATGAATTATCTCTCATAACAGTATTTTTAGAGGCTATATTTTAACAGCTTTTTTTCAACAGCAATAGCTACTAATACTGCTATTCAAATATTTAGCAATGTTTTTTCATTGGCCTTATTTGAAATTAACTGTAGAATAATACATTACACGAAAATTTGATGTACACATTTTTTTTTATAACGAATATCTTTTACCGAACCGAACAAGTGTTACAAGTATTTCAAACAAAATTATCAATTCTATCAAAGCACATCCGTGACATTGTTGAGGGACAATTTTTTTAGAGAGTATCTGAAAATAATTCTTCTATAATTTGTACAATTATATTTCAATGTAACGAAATATTTACTGTGTTCTCACGATTTTGTATCTAATATAGAATTATTCATTGTGCCATTGATGATAAATCACGTGCCACTTATTTGCAATTCATACCCTACAGTGTGTCATAAATAAATCTAAACGAGATATTTAATCCAATAATATATTTCCGAATTGTTAATTCGCAAAAAAAAAAAGACATTAAATACATTTCTATCGTGAATATTGTAATCTTCGCTAATTTATTACGTTGTTATGAGACCACGTAATAAAATAAAATTTCTTGATATATTCTGGAATGAAAATACAGTTCTCTAATGCTCAATTTTATTTTTACAGAAGGGAAATCTTTTTTTTTATGTACACACACAAAAACCGAATGTGAAATATTGTTTTCTTTTTCAAATTTAAGTGTTTTTCTTTACTATAATACATCACGATGGTATCGTGATACAGCGGAAGGCAAACCGCCGAAGTGTGTAATGTAATCTCGCAAAATGTATGCCACTTGAAAACTATATTAATCTGCCGCATTATTTAGTTTTTCTAGGGCGATATAACAATGTCAATAGGCCACGTATATTCTTGCCCGTTTTTATCGCCCGGGCATACATTTTGCGATATTAATAAATTCATTTTCCGCTTTTGCGCGAAGTAATTTCATCAATCTCAACCGCTGCCTCCCTTTATCTCCTCGTCCGTATTTATAATAATATTTCTCTAAATAAATACGCAATAATATTTACAATATATCAGCGTTTTGGAATTTCGCGTATTTTTCTTTGTAATTTACTCACAACATTTATGCAAAGTGTGTAAATTGTTTATCTTCAATTTGGAATATAAAAATCAATGTCAAAATAAATACCCCTTTCTTTAGCAATTCATTATTGATGTTTATTTTATTTCCACGTCACGGTTGTTTTGGATTCAATTTTTCACGTATACAGTAAGAAAAAGAATCGTTATTACAATCACTAATTCTTTCTCTGTAAAGTATTAAAAAGTAAGCTGACCTAAAAATGTGGGGTTAGTCTTTTAGTTGTCACGTTCTGTAATACGCTATATAATCGTGACATAAGAAAAATAAATATAACCATTGTAAATTTCTCTTTGAAATAGGTACTAATTAAAAATTACATTTAAGCTTTCATTACTACAATGTATTTAGCCTCATTTATATTTTCAGAATATTTCAAATAAATCAGTGATTTTCAATAAAACATTCTCTTTACTCGGTTTCCAATACAGTCGTGTTAGTTATGATTTTCCCTATTTTAATAAAGTAATATTGAATTTTTATTTCGCAATATTTTTATGATTTGCTTGTTGTATTGCAAACAAGCTGTCATTTACTCCTTTCAAATGCATATTTTAATATGTAATTTCTTTGTAGTGATATGGAGAGGCGTTCGTTGAAATAAAGAAAACATATCAAGTTTTTTTAAAGGTTTTTTTTTAAATAATAAGATAATATTCTTACTAACATATTGGGCTGAAATTTTTAGTTTCTCGTCATTTAGACTTCAATATTTGAAGAGCGTATTTACAAAATGAACTTATTCCAATGTGCTTAAATTCAAAAGAAAACATTTTGAACTGGTATTTTTTGTTTTATAATATTTATTTTTGGTTTCAATACATGTGTTATTAATTTTTTCAGCGGTTTTGTATGCGAAATGGTTGCTTTATACAAATAAAGGTTCTTAATCTTCTCTTTTACATTTTGACTGAGTGGAATAATTTTATGCCTAACTCTACCTTGGTTTTGCTGCAAAAAATAGTTCATATTGGAACAATTTTTATTTCATTGTTGGAATTGTGTTAAAACATAATCATTTTAGTAATCTAATTCAATACCCACATAATTTATATTCAATTAAATATCTCATATAACTAGCCTCTCTCAAATAATTCATAATACAATATATTTGAGTTAATTTTGTATCGATGATTATAATATACTTCTTTTGTTGTATATTTAGTTCGTATCAATATCGATGTATATTTAATTTTAGACCTTAATATACAGATGCTATTTTTCTATAATAAATGAATATATATTTATGGTTGCTTAAAAAGAAAAACTGCGTCGTCTTTCGTGATTTTCACCCAAGCACCGCCACTTTCGCATCGAAAGAATGTCATCAATTTCAGTCAGTATACATTACACTTACTGCTAAGCTCGATAGGGATACGAACACCCAAAATAGTAAAGCGAAACCTTTCGCACTAGTGTCGTAACAAACATTTTATTTTAAAATAATATTCTAATATCAATATTTATGTTTATGTTGTATTATAAATGTTTCATATCATGACTAAAAAATTGCCAATGACTGATTGTGACTGCATACATAATGCACATTACAGAACACAGATTTTAATTGAAGTTACATTATTTTTAAGCCCACAGTATTTTTCTGTGTCTTTATGCAATCGACGACTTGTCAAATCAATTGTTTTACAACTGACTCCAATAATATATTTTATAAACAAGTTTTCTCGATTTTTGTTTATTTTTCTTTTGTATTTCAATACATTTAGAAGTTAATATAATTTTGATCAATGCATCGAAACATCTCTGTCATCATTCGTGCCAAATATTTTACTATATGTTTTGTATTAATATCCAAAATATATCCTCATATTTATATAACTTTATACACTCTTATTAATGCATAACTACCATTTTCAGTCCATATAATATCAGCAGCTTTTAATTTTATATATGCTACTAAAACTTAGTGGGACACTAACAATTTTGTTAGAAGAGTACAGCTTAAAAAGTCTAGTGATAGATATGATTTAGAACGAAGAGCATTTCGGACTTTTAACGTATAGTCAGCTTAAAGCAACTGTTTTAATAGTATGCGATCTTTATAAAATTATAAGTGTCATTTCTCCTGTTGGTATAATTAGCTTTTTTTTTCAAATTATTCAACACGCTTTCTAATGTTGTATTAACCATTGTATTCGTATTGCACTATACACACGAAATAATGATTTTATCGTATAATAACTCTTACAAATAAATAACATATTCCTCCATGACTTTTTTTCAGTTGTGTAAAAAATATGTTGAAACACTTGTGTCGGGTTGCTACTTCGTCTCATCATAATATCTCAGCTCTCGGAGGATGTAAAAAATAAAATTATTTTCATACATATTTTTAATGTTCAAAACTTTTTTGCTTTCTGGCCAAAAGTTCTTTATCACTAAACCCATAAAACAAAGAGGCGCTTCGGAGCCGCGAAGGGTGAGTAACTACCCTACAATGACCTACAACCGAAGTTGCCCAAAAGACAAACTTTTCACAATTCTTTACTTCCCTCTCTGCCCACTCTACTGATCATCACGGAATTGTGTTTTGCAGTGAACTGGGTTGGTTTCAGATTACCATTATGTTCTTCCACAAAATATATAATATTTCCACAAAAGTTTATGTAAAATATGTGCTTTCAAAACATTACGAGTCGCCTTTTTAACTAAAAATTTTATAAAGTTCCCATGTATCATAATATATACTTACCCACAATTATAATTACTTCGTGACTTTGGGCGATCGTTAGTGGTATAATAAGAGTGAACACTAAATATGCAAACTATCCTTTTTCAACTTAATGCTGCTCTACACTTACGAGTGTAAAGTAAAAGTTAAGCCTTCAAATGATATTTTACTTCTTTGTCTTCGTCAATATCCTCACTTTAAGTGGAGCATGCATACATGCACCACATGTTACTTCTAAGAATCCCATTTGCCATCCAGTATTTTTGTCCTGCCAGGATATGCCAGCTTTTTATATTTACCAATCTTCTGTTGATAGTATTGAGCGGCCTTCTAGGATACCCATCAAATTGTTATTATATACACAACTGTATCCGAATAGTTATCTAATGATAACCGTTAAAATTATGACGTGTGCGTTTAAATATATAATACAGTGCTCCTACCAATACTCGTGCTTAAGCATATTATGAAAGATGTTAATTGATTTTAGTTTTAGTGGTGTAACGGTACGGCTGTGAAACTACTTAGGATGAAAAAGTATTACTTCTTTATACTTGATGCATTTACGTTATTGATATACCAATTATATATAGTAAAAATTCTTAAGGATATATTATGTATTTTTCTTTTAAAAAACTTGGCATTTCGATTTAGGGACTACTCAATTGAAAGTCTTTTAATTGACCCAACCTGTCTCGATTTCATTAAGTTACATTATTTTGAATACCAAAATATTAGAAGGGAAACTTTATTTTTTATTTCAATCATGATACTGGCTTTCTAGCTACAATAACATGGTTTATAATACGAATTAATCTATCGTTTTGAAGCCTTATTATTTTTATATTATATTTAAGGACGAAATAAGAGAAATTCGTGGTCTCATTAATTTGTGAATAACAATTCAGCGTTTCTTTGGACGAACCATTTGGTAGCTGCTATAACTCAAATAAATGTTTAATTTTATAATAATTAATGCAATGTTTTTCCCGATTCGCATCTGCATAATTTTAGTGAATCCGACATCTGGTTATTATAACAGAAGAGGAAGTAGGCGTTTGAAGATTTTTCCATAAAGAGTGACGATTGTATAATCGCTCGTGCGCCACCCGTTGGACACCCCTCGCCCCACTAAAGCTCGTAGCGGCAGAATTATGTAGCCGAGTTTCGAGCTTCTTGAATTCGAGAATTACAAAACTTCCCCGGATTTTCTCATTTTTCATTTTAATTGTGTTTTGTTAGATATTTTTCTTTTTCTGCGAATTTCTTTTAAATGCAACGTGGGCTAAAAATTCTAACCGCATTATTTCAAAGCTCTGTACATGTTTTTATTGTATTTTTACACTGTGTAAATTAACTCAGATTTTTAAAAAATACTCCTTTATTTTGTCAATATATTCACTCAAGAATGGAAATCTATTGATTCTTGACAGCTTACGAAGATAATTTATTGTAACATTATCGACCATTACGACCTATAAATAACTCAAAAAACGCTCATAATTAAGTTTCGTTATTAAAAATTCGTCATTATATGCATTAAGATAGTTAAAATTAACAAACATTATACACGGGCTAAAGCATATAATTTTAAAAACTATGTGTTAGGACTGCTAAAAATGTCACTTGTTTGCTCTTCAATTGCTATGAAAATTCAAAGACGGAGGACTAGATATCCAAATGAACAACTAATTATTGTGAATAAAATCTGTCAAAACATGTTTTCACATTGCTAAGATTCATACACTCCATTTCTGGACTATACTTTCACACCGTGTAGATGTGCATATACTCAAATTTTGGAGCGGATATGGCATATTAAAAAAAGAAAAAGAAATGCCATATAATGATTGTAGACAATTTAAAAGCACAAATACATTGCCAAAAGATACGAAAGCCTTATAGAAAACTTGAAGTGCCTCCTGGATTATTTATTAAATTTTGTTCAACTACTAATGTACATGTAAATACACTTCCATGTTAAATGCAACTCATCAAACAAACATAATCAATTTGGTGTGAATCAGTGACCAATAGAACTCTTTTTAAAAAATGATTGTTTTTTGATACATTTTTCTTTTAACGCCTCAATTGTAACTGATGATAATTTGATTTAATTTAACTTTTATGTTTAATATTGAATTCATTGTATTTCGGTCACACAGTAGTTGGTCTTTTTTTATAATCTCAATGAACTAATTTTTGTATCCCAACTGTTGGCAGAATTTTAATGAATTACGTCACTTTGTAGACCCAGCTATAATATTTATTAAACCATTAACGCCCGCCTGTTCCTCAAAAATATATTCTTTCTTTATTTTCATTCTAACTTTATTGTCTATTTCTTTGTATTCTTCAATAAAAGAATATCTTTTAAGATATAAGCCATGTTAGGTTAGGGAAGATAATAGAAGATCAATATATTATTATATTTAGGTATCGACTCTGGAAAGGAACGTTTATTCAATGATTTTTGGCCAAAGTCAAACTTTTAAATAGGCGCATCTTTCAAATCCACGAAGGCTGAAAATATTTTTTAATTAAGCCAATCTGATATTTATTTAATAAATTGAATAAGTAAAACTAATATAATTGGCGAGGTTAAAGCCTCTTTCCTGGTGGCAAATTTTACAGGCCATCCTTTTTTTAAACATAAAAAATAAATTTAGATACTTATTCGGCATTTTCAGCTTACATCCTTTTGATAGAACGAGTATTAAGTTGTATATAATGTGAGTAATTAAAAAAAGCTTTTTAAAATAACTGAGGGTTGGGTATTTGTTTCTTTCCATATTCGAAATGTATGTAGTTTTGGAAAACGGTGTATTTTTCGATAAATAATAATAATTAATCAAATATATTCGACTGTTGTTTATATTTCGATAACAGTTCGGTCGCTCGCATTTTCATTAATTCCACGAAAAACGCAATCCATAGAGTTGGTATTTATCCGAATTCAAAACATGTATTCCTCTGTGGAATTGGCTAGTTCAATATTTGTACTCACATCACAGAACAACATAAATTGCTATGGCCGGTTCAATGCAAAACTACAATTTAAACGACGGCCCATACAACAAATTCACGAGCTATTAAGCGGAAAATCCAGAGATCATTCCCCAGATAGTAACATGCTTTCATTAGATTTGCTGTGTTCTGCCGATTTTTTTTTTTTAGTATTCATTCTCTTGACAACTGAATCCGCACTGCTGCTTTAGTCAATTAATTTATGATATACACTTTCGAAAATATTTCCAAGCGGTTTTGGGAAACAGAATCACTTTTATCCATTGCTTCATTTACACTAAGTATACCAAACTCTGTGTATATGATTTATGAAATATATTGGATAAAATCTGTTAGCTCAATTTTTAATAGATGATATTTAATAACGAACTTTCGCTATGGCCAGTTATTTACAGTAGTATTAAAAGATCGTCCCCCAAATAAAAAAGACAGTAGCAAAGACAGGGCCGTATGGTAGATTTTTTCACTATGATGCAAGTCTTTAAAATGCCGCCCTTCTCGAACGCCGAAAATATTTTTCGTATCCTGGTTATGGTCTCTCATTTTTTTACGTTTCGCCCCGCACTATACTAGGTTTTTACTACAAGATAAATTAGTTTTCTCGATAATTAGTTGCCAGACATTTTCTCAACTCCAATAAACAACCAGTCTTGCATTTTCAGATTTTTAAAAATCTGACAAATGGCGGAATCGAATCCGAATCGACGGATTACAACGCGTACACGCTAACCTCTACACCAAGGTTATTCAACATTTCGTTACCTTCGAAACCTTTCTGACTTGTGCTATTTCTGAAGGAATCCTCGTAATTTGAGATGGTATATTTGCCATATATTTGTATGTTAAGATCATTTTACAGATCGGTGGTAATTTTCCGCAAAACCTTTCAGTCATTTTCAGGAACCCCAGTTGAACAACCCTGTTTTTTACCCTACCAAGAAGACCGCGAGACTATTTGCTAGCCAACATATTTAAAAGAACATCCATACTATAACTATTTATATATTTAGAATATTTTTGATTTATGCTTAAACGCCTGATAAAAGGATTATTTCCTGAAAAACATCTTTTTATCTTCCTCATTGCTCATACACCATCATTATAATATTTTACAGGAGAAATAATGACATATTATATTACATACTTCTGTTACAAAAAAAAAACTTCAATGCAAAAATAATTATACACACATCCTTTATCATTATTTTGTGACAAATATTTATAGAAAACAGAAGGATCAAGATTCACAGTACACTGTCGTATCAAATTAATGATGGTGTATAAATTTGAATTGTTTTGTTTATCTGCTGCCCGTATATATATTTGCCTCCGCAGTGTTTTTGTTCGCCTTTGAGTTTATTTGTAGTTATATCAGATGAATTTCCTGTTTAATCATCATTATAATTTTTAACAATGGGCAAGATAATATTTTAAATTGTTTGTTTTTTTTTAGATAAATAATAAAATAATATGAAAATTATATGTTCTACATATCGCTTCATGTAAACATGAATTAAATATGCTTTTTTTAAACGAAAATAAACATTATTACACTCCTAGAGTGTATTTTATTTTCAGTAATTTTCCAATTCTTATTTTTACATAAGACTTTTGAGTCGTGAAAAATTTAACAAATGTATTATTCGTGTTGTCAACTTATGGCTATCGATAAAGTCTTTTAGTTTTTTTTTTGTTCCGTTTTTTTTTAATTTATTTACATACAGTAACTAAGTCTTAACGATATTCTTTCGAATAAACCATATATTTTTCTTGTCATTTGTTATCTTACCATATTCCTGAATCCTTCTTACGACCGGTTTTATTTTGGCGTTCTGGAAGTTTTCCTGGTCCACAAGATATGTTTTACGAATTTAAGGAATACTGGTATCACTTGGAAAGATGCATAATAATTGGTCAGTGACCGACAAACTTCAAGTCGCATAGTGGTAGTCACATACTCTAAATAGCAAACAAATTCGGAGTGGAAAAAATCTAGGAGAAACTACCCAGCTTAACACTTAACCTACGGGCTACTTTTGGCAAATTCGCAAAATGCGCTTAACGTT
>JAGVSQ010005853.1:0-17128 GCA_022683975.1 Rhyacophila evoluta
GAGGGCAAAGCATGTGTAACAAAATGTAAATGAGAAGATTTTGTACAAGTATTTGATGTACAATACAACCATTCAGCAAATAAACTTGTAGAATAAATCAATTTCAAAAATATATATTTTACAAAAAATCTCTCTCTCTGCCATATCCGCCACCTATGCGGAGCATATAGTTACCACATAATGCCTCCAGAATTCTCTGTCACCCATCAGCTGCCTCGCATCCTTCTAGGTCATACCGGCGTTTTTTAGTTCCGCCGAGTAAATCCTATGTATAGTACCTAGCAAGAAGAGACACACAAGAATCAGGATCTTTGGAGGCATTCGTAGTATAGACTCCAGCCAGTTCCAGCACCGATGCATGACTTTTAGTGTGAGAGGGAGTTATTCCGTCCGTTCCCTTATTTCTGAAATCCTTACGAAGTCAGTCCACTTCATCCCCAGTATCAGGCGCAAGCATCTGTTCCCAAAGCTCAATATACGATTTTTCTGAGCGTTACAAAAAATACTTGTTCAAAATATTGACATATTGGAATAAGTTCAATTTGGAAATCCTTTGCAGTAAAATTAGTGTCTATTTGACTGATAAAATTACATGTATTTTTTTATTGATAAATAATTAATATAAAAAATGTGTACTTTACAGCGCTTACTAGTAGTAATTCGTCGAAAATCGTCTCATACGGACTTAATTACACTCGATTTCCAGCAAAATGTCACATGTGCCGACAATGTAAATAAGGTAAGATGTAAGTGCAGTTTGGAAGGTTTATAATGCACATAAAATGTCCATTATGACCAAAATCGACTGCACATTATGGTGCATATAACAGTTTATTCAGTATTACCTTTTTGAATTCGATGTAAACCAAATAATATTGTTTATATACCATTAAACAATTATGAAAAACAAAAAGGTATGTTATCAAATTGTTAACTAAATATACAGATAAAAATTGATAAACATTTCTGTAGTACCCGGCAATGACAATAAGATATTATTGACAAAAACATGTTGTCAATTAGATATTACGATTTCATCTTGTTTAATCACACCTTGTATTTTTTTCCTCTACATATTGATGTAAAATGCAGTGTAATGTAAATATTATTCATATAAATATAATTATGTAAATATATTTTTATAATTCTTCGCTAACCATACGTGCAGACAGAGAAAGGTCTGAAGTTCGTCGTTCAACTGACAGTTCACGGGTAACATTCCACGACTATTAAGGTCTGACTGCCTGCTGTGATGAAATCCATACACTACAGAGAACTTGTCAGAACAACTGCAGTGTGCACGTAGGATTTATCAAAACCTTTGCAATAGCTCTCTATAAAAGGAAACCAACACATCTACAAAGCCATGTTCGCCACAAAAGTGGAGGATATGGATCTACACAGTGTGAAGATGTCGGCTCCATTACCATCACTATTCGCTTTATAACTAATATGATATCAGACAAGATAGCCGTTACTCAAAAGTCCCGATCATGCACTGTTTCCAAATATGCTACAATTCTTGTGAATGGTTGAAAACCTATAGATTTGAGAGATGCTGGTGATCAATCAAGATGCTCCCTCACGTATAGCTAAAATGACTTTTTTATACCACGTTCACTCCCAATGTGGAGCATATGGATCTATACAGTGTGAAGATATCCACTCCGAAAGAGGAATATATGGATTTCCGCAATGTGAAGACGTCTTGAAAGATTATTTTTCACGAGAATTGTTTGTCAGACACTAATTAACCCAATTGGCATCCAGTCCTGCATTTTCGGATTTGAAAATGACTTAATAATGCCACATTGTTACGCCAAGTTATATGCATGACCCTTATTAATTTGGCAACTTAAAGTTATTCAAATATATAGAAAAAACGTCTTAAGCCGGGGCTACGATAGCAGAGCGACAGCAGCAAAGTTTCAACAGCAGAGATGCAAAATAAATATAAATAGATGAGTGAGCAAGTTGTTGTGACGATAACGTATTGTCGCAATGCTGAACTTACTCACTTGCTCACTTACCTATTTATAGCTATTTTGTATCTCTGCTGCCGACGCTCTGCTAGCGTAGCTCCGGCCTTAAGAATATTTGTCATCTATATTGCAAAATATATAATCCAGCTATGTTGTCAGATTTAGATCTATCAAAATTTTGTCACTCGTTAGCTGCTCTACTAATAAATCTTTTAAAGGCTTTTTTATCAAAGTAATCTAAAAAATAATCAGTTTTTACACTCTCTTCTAAGATTGTCAAAAATGCAGTAAGTGAATTTGAATTTTAAGCAATAATTATAAAAATATATTTAATTGTATTATCTACATACTGAGCCGTTTGTACTATACGTTTTGTTACTTACAACTCCTCTGAATGAATTTCGTTTGGAAAATCCCCACATAGTAACAGAAAGATAAATAATTATTATTATCATTTATTTCCATTTTATAATTCTCATTCGTCATTATGACGAAATAAAACGATTACTTACAATATTTTTTATCGTGAGTAAAATTTAATTGATTTCACAAGTGACATTCAAATTATTTATTGTAGATATTGTAAGCGTTATCAATTTACCCGGCATCCTTTAAATTTATATTAATTAATTATTAAAAACGTGACCGTTTCAGCATCCATATTGGGCATATTGGTGTACGGGTGGTGCATGGCAACTCAGGTTAAAACGCATGCCTTTTGGTGATCAGTAAAAGCTAAGGGGTATAAATATACTTTATTGTAAATAACATCGAATAACAAATCTTCACATGCTTTCAATTTGCGAATCTATGTAGATGGATAGTATAAATGCAAAAGAAAGAATGCATTAAATATAATAAATACACTCAAATATATAATAATATATTACAAATTCGTTTAAACTTTAAAATTCAGTAAATATGAAAGGTGACATTCGAGCCGCGATTGGAAATTTACCGATTTAGTAGAATTTGAGTATAAAATCGATTCCCATCACGGCTAATTGGCTGTTTTAATTATATTATAATTTAGTCGTGACTTCAAGGCATTAATACTGAATACTCTCGATTGGTTTATGTTAACTACACAAAGAATAATAAATAAATATTTGAATAGTAAAATAAGATAATAGACATAATAGTATAATATGAACATAAATAATAAATACTTAAGAAAGAATAAATTAAAAATACTACTGACCAGATTTCCGTCTTTTTTTGAATAATTAAATAATTTCTTAACGACTTCCAAACATAAAAGTTTTCAGTTTCAGGGACTTTGGGATATTATGTGATCCGTAGATTATTAAGCCAGGTTCACATGGTAACATTCAATGCGATATTTTCATTATACAGTTTTCTCGAGTATGACACACGACGACAGTTCAATAATGCGATGTTTCAATATGCAGATCGATTTTTGTCACCACAAGATAACGAGTCAGCTCAGTTGGCATTATGTATAGATGCATGCCACTTTATTACGTTGGTATTATAGAAAGCATTTCAGGAAGTGCTGTATTCATCCTCTATTGAAAACTAGCCCACACCGAGAAAAAGATTTGAAAAGTTTTTCATCATTCTAATGTTAATTTAAAAAATATACATTTATTTCTATATGTTAACTTTGACAATTCTTTCTTCAATTCAAGAAATACATAATCCTGTTGAAATTGTAAATTCTTTTTCTACATTGCATTCTGAACAAGTAGTGTCAGTGGCAGTGGCAGCTCGCGTATAAGCACTGTGGAATTGCAGCACCCCCTTTTCCCATTTGATACTATCGATAACATTTAATATGATGAGTCTTTTTTACTTTAATTCTTTTTTATGCTTGTATAATATATAATCATTAAGATTAATGTCAGTAGCCATCCCCCAGTTTATAAAAAATACACAAAAATCTTCGTATGAAACTGTGCGCTTCGCAGTTCCAGTGGCGTGGTATTTGACTATTGTGCATGCGTACAAAAGGAAGCTGCACACGAGGCTGTGAGGGAGGCAGAGCACTGTCGCTCCTGCAGTTCAATAGTACGGCGTGCTCGTGGAAGATAGTTTTTTTACTCTGCTTAAAAACCGTGTACTATATTCCTGAATGTGATTAAATGTAGAATTAGATTATTACCCTACTTCCAGCCATTCTATTTTACTATTTTAGGAATTTATCAAGTTTCTGAATACATTTTCAATTTATACATGTTTGTTTCTTTTTAAACAAGTTTAAGACAAAGGATAAACAAATCTGGAGCAGCACCCCATTCATTTTAGCTACGAGCCACCACTAGTTGCCGTTGCACTAACATCGTTCTGTGTGAACGAAATAATATAAAATAAAGCTCCATCGGTCATATATTAATAAAAATTTCGTTTCGAGATCTCTCAGTGACAAAGCCGGATTGTATATAGGAAGAATTTGTCTCAAATACGGGATTTTTAACGTATAGTCATCCAATACAAAAACATTGCCACTGTTCTATTTAATCAAATCTCGTATATGGTGTACAGGAAACCATTTCCTAATGAACTAGGTGATTTACTAAATGATTCATTTTTCTACATCTTCGGACTAAAGTACTCGAATGATGAGAAGTCGTGAATTGGCAGAAAATGAGACCTTAATGTATACGTTATAATACCAGAAATGTGGTGAGTATTGTACACGTATGCATGTATGTTTGTATGTTGCGAACGATTTCATCATAATGTAGTTTGCGGTTGAATAATAGGTTCACTGAGTGGTCGACGTCGATAGTAACCGATTATTTCATGTTTGGACTTGAACATTTTTGTAATACAATAAAAAATATATCGGCATGGAAGTGTACAGTCGTGTAGGTATGGACTGAATAATGACACATTTGATAAGCCTAAAAATAGAAACTGGAAACACATGTGCATTAAGTATAACGTGACCATCTATTTTTTTCCTCAAAATAGGAATCTATTATTTTTTTTAATTAATTCGGAATTCGAAATCTGCATTTTTTTTGGAATTGGATCGAAACTTTGAAGTTTCTCGTTTTTTTGGGTCTCTCCTTATCTTGAGATTTCTACTTTCCTATATTCGTCATTTCTTATTTCGAACGTGAAAAATCGAAATTCGAATACTGGAATTCGCCTTAATTTTTTCGGATCTAGAAATTCCGTGTGACCTCGGATGGCACAAGAATATTGGCGGACAACAGTGGAGGAAGCACGTGGTGTCCATATGCTCCACTTAGGAAGCGGATATGGAAGAAGATATAAATTTGTATTCATATTACAAAAAATGGTATAAATCCAGGTAGATCCACTGGATTTGTCCGTATTTGAATGAATATGGGCCAGTTAACGGACAAAATTCAGAGCGAATGGTGGATGATAGAAAATCTCAGAGATATTAGGTGGTGGGCATATGCTTCACATAGAGAGTGAATATGAGGAAATTAGAGTTAATTTGAATACAATCAATATCCGTTACGTATTATGGTATTATTAGGAAAGGTGTATATTGAGTTGCGGCGGTGTTTAAAAATTTAATTAAAAATAGCTCACATTTATTGAAAATTGCCATAGTAATCTAAATCGACCGATCAACTCTTTGTAAATCGTATCTGACACATTTTGATAAGCTCCAGCTGAATAAACAAAAAATATAACATTGCTATTCTATATTTTTATTGAAATACATACCTTTTTTATTTGCCTGATAAAAATAAACAAACAATAACATTTATTTTCTTTCTCTAGATTCTAGAACATTGCAAATAATAATCAACAAGCTGAATCATGTTGAAGACAAACCACTTTAAGTAATGCACTTTTTATTTTATAACGGAAATAAATACTGTTCACACTGAAAGCAGTTTTATTGAACGGTTGTATATTAAAATGCACACAAATAATAATTATATTAACGAAAATAAAACAGTGAATCAATAAAATAACTACATATTTTAGATAACCAAAGAATTTCTACAATACTAATTACAGGATACACTCTAAAGCAGCGCTTTCTAGATGGTGTATCGCGACCCGGCATTGGGCCATGAAAGCGCAAAATGCCGAAAAATTCTCGAAAAACTTAATCTTATTGTAATATTTTTTCTAGTAAATTTAAGTTGTTATTTAACAAAAAACAGCATCACAGTCTTCATTTGTATATTTTGGATTTAAATACTTTATTTGTACAGGAGTAAATGTTTTTCTTCGTTAAATTATGTGAAATGTGTTATATCATATCTGTTGTATTCTTATTTTTTTAAGAATTGATAGTTTATCACGAAGGAGAATTACATTTATAAATAACTAAAACATGTTTGGGAAACACGGGGGTTTTTTTAATCTCTTTTTTGGGATTTTTTAATGATTTTAAGTGTTTGAACGTGCAATAGTTAAATAAATATTTTAAATATTAAATATGTATTGCATAATTATTTATCAGTTTTGTCGACAGCTGTTTCGAATTTGTCGCCATTATCAAGGGCAATCAAAGATTTATCATAACTATCAAACTACCAAGCAAATGCGTACTCAATTATTCAAGCTACTGAAATACTCATGATTAAATGAAATATTAATTTCATTGTGTTATTTTTATAACTTTGACTTCTTATTTTCATGGAGTTAAATGTTACTTGGTTTACATACTTAGTTGGCTCTATAAATATATTATAATACAGGTTAATTTTTCTCTTGTATCTTTAGTACGAATAACGGTAGAATCTCACCGACCGCCCCACAGTCTGGTCGCAATTAACTAACCAAAAATAAATTTAATCGTATCTCAACACTGACTCTTTTCTTATACAGGTTTTATCCTGCTGAGAGAGAATTGACATGGCTTAATAATGTCAATGATTTTAGTATGTTTAAATATAATGATGATTACCATGACAGCTGATCAGTATATCAATAATATATCAAGTATTTATTAACTATAATATTCTTGTCTCCCCGGTCGCGTAGATATTATCGTGCACGCCTAGTAATCCGCGGGATGCGGCTTCGATTGTCACATTTGTCGGATTTTAAGGAAATCCAAAAATGCAGGACTGGATGCTTATTGGGTAGGGTAATTTTCTGAAAAACAATTCTCGTGAATAATAATCTGTCAAGACATCTTCACATTGCAGAGATCCATATACTCCACTTTAGGGGTGAATATTTTCGCACTGTGTAAATCCATACCCTCCATTCTGGTAGCGAACATATATATGATATGCGTCAAATACATTGGACCTAGTATGACTAAAAAAAAACGACATTCTCAGATTGAGATTAAATAATTTCTAATTTAATTTATTTTTAAGTGAATCTCAATGCAGTGAGGGGTATAGTATCAGTATTTCGAGTATGTTACAGTACTGGTGAATATGAGTTATGATACTAGACTCCTCAATTATTTGAGACGAGCTTCACTATCTGATTATCACAGATGGACAAAAATCTCGTGTTCATACTCTTATAAAACCAGTTTATACCTACAAGCATATTTCATGTCTTTATAAGTGACACTTTATATTCGTTACTATAATAAAAATAAAAATACTAATGATAATAATGACTCTTAACTAGTTATTGTAGAAATATATACACATTATCTACATTAGTATCATTTAGGTAATATATAATGAACATCATAAATAAACTTATTTTTCGATTCAAAACCGCTTTTAACCGGTTATGCTTAAGTAGATTCACAGATAAAAACGAGTGTGACCATGCGATAGTGCGAGCAATTAATATTCTAATATATACATGCAGTTCACGTCTGAAGTTGTGTGTGTGTCTGATACGCACACATACACAATGATATAGATGTGTACGTACTCGCATCACACTATCAGTGTTAGTTGTGGCCATTTATAATTAATTATTACGCTGTCATCGCTTCTCAAACGCAATGAAAGAATAACAAATCATAAATATTATTTCTTATTTTGTAGATTGTTAATAATCAATGATTTGCGGTTGTTAACCCTTTTAGTAGTATGGACGTATATGTACGTCCGTGCACATTGTCACATTTTTTTCAAAGCCAATATTTTTTTTGAATAAAATCTTATTATTTATTTTAATATACATACTAGATAGATCTATCAATGATATATGGAAGTCATTACAGTCATATAATATATTTTAGACTAGAAAAAAATACGTAAACATTACGAAAAAAATGAGTAAAAAAACAGTTGACTTCAGCATTGAAAAATTCCCTTATCCTCTTTCGATAATCATTATGTGTTGTAAAGAAACCAAAGATTATTTATAATACTGTTCACAAAAATACACAATATGTAAAATAAATCATTCCTTGGCGTTCAAATTTGATCTCAAGAGCTCCTTTGATTCCAAAATGGGAGTGGCCATATGCGGTAATGTTATACATATTCGTATCAATTTGGAATAACTTTTCAGTTTATTTTTTTCATTGTTTGGAAATAGAAGAGCATTTTTCACAAATCGGCATATCCATTTTGATTGATTTTATGATATTAGTTGCATTGATAGGAGTGAACGATTTTAGTGTTTAAAACGTGTGTGCATAAAAAATTAACTCACTAACGAAAGGGTTAAAACACATAATTAGTAATACTGTCACTCAATCAAGACTAGATCCTCTAAAAATGATCTTGCTATGGTTAAAAATCTGGCTTTGTAAAATAGCTTTAATTTATTTTATTTCACTAATGAAAAGGTTAAGATATTTTCCTATTGCCCCAGGTTACACCGTCGGTCAGGTGTATGGTAATTAAAATTGCAAGTACATCTGCGAAAATCTTGGTGATAATCAACTACAAAATCTTCACACATATAACATTAGTTATTTTACAGTGAAAAAAAAACAAATTAACATCTTAAATCAGAATCACCTTGATTCATGCATCATATTGTATTTTAGATGCTGTGATATCCTACTGAGACATCTACTTACACTAAATGATCTATCTTGAGCAAAACAATAATAGAATAGTTTTTTTATCAAATAAAATACTTTGAGAGTCATTTATGTTTCGATACAATTTGACAAGTGACTTTTCATAATGTACACCAACTACTCTATATTGATAATAATTGCCAGTACGGTCAGCGCCCCTGTCGCTTAATTTGCTAACCACACATTTGAGTGCGCCATTTATTTTAATAGTAATAAACATTTTCATCATATTTTATACCATTTTATTATGGTAAATGCTAGGCAGATGTATTATGGTGCATAACTATGGCTGAATTCACCATAGATAGTCGATATCACGGAAACCTACGATTTAGCATGGCCCATTTTGGAGATTAATCCAACTCTTTAACCATCTCTTAAAGATTTTTATAAAAAAAGAATTATAAACACAGGCACAGAAATATACTATTGATAACTTGTCAACCGCAAATTAGCCAAACCTGCTGTTCTAAGACACTGAGTTATCCAATCTAGTTGCCACAAATACGGATCTAATTGCTTTAAAAAGCGGCGTCTTATGGCGAGTTTGATGATATAATCTTCTAAGATTGTTTAAATGCGTGTACGAGTATATTTTTTTTATTTTTAGCTTCATTAAAATCTAAATCTTGGGTGATTTGTATTAATATCTACCTAATGTGCCCACTATACACCCGCCCAGTCCTTACGCCTGCTCTTAATCAAGCGTATCCCAGAGCTCTGATATCGAGAAGCCATCTACTTTGTTCACGGCAATGTTCCGGGAGTAAATTAACATCTCGAACATTCCTGTCGAATAAAGTAGACCATCTTTCGATATCAGACCTCTGGGATACGCCTGATTAAGACCGGGTGAAAGGGCAAGGCGGATGGATGACGAAGACATAAACAATGTTAAACTTTTGTATTACATGTAAACTGATGACGGTTCTGACTTTTGAGAAGGCATACGAAGAGAGTTTTTTTATTAGTGTGATTTGATAAAATTGTGTCTTTATCTCATAGTTGGACTAGTTCTAGCAGGGCCGCGCCATGATAATGTCCGGATTGCGCACGGTACAAGAGCGCCTGAATATGATGTGCACCTTTTTAAAAAGAAAAATCAAATAAACTCGCCAATATTTTCTACGTACAATGATATCTGCCTAATTGAAACAAGTATACCATAAAAATTAAGATACTTTCAAAAACTAATTAGAAATGGAATAGAAACTTAAAGATGTGTAAGCTATAAATCAGTGAAAATTTATGAATTTATTATTCAAAATACTTTTTGCATAAGGGCGCCGCTTATCCACGGCGTGGCACTGCTTGTTAGAAACTTCTTCTCAAGTCTCTTATTAGTGAAACACTTGGTGTATACAAAACAATATTGTTCTTCATGTTTTAGGGATTTCTTGGAATTTGGCATAAAGTATATTTCACCTGATTCTTTTTAGACGTAGAGCAAGCTCATAAAGATAATTTTTGCTCTAGAAAGCCCACATCATTACAAAGTCATTGCCCAATTAATTATACCCAGAAAAAACAGATATTTACAAATGTAGTACCAGAAATATCTTGGTAAACACTTGTAAATTTATACCAAAAGTGAGAGTCTAAAATTTCAATTTACAGGTGAAGTAAAGATCACTATTTATCTATTTAAATATTCTATCGTACAAAATCTTCAGATAATATATTTACTTACAAATGACAAATAAGGTGTTCCAAAAAATGCTCTTAATAGATAATGCTAATTATTAATAACCGGTATAAGCAATTTCAAAAGATATTTGTCCATTTAGATAGTTATGCTAATGTTGATGCTAATACTTAGTACCAGATTTGAAATTTCTTAATTTAAATTGAATTTAAATAATACAATCTTGAAAACGTACTTAAAAGTGAAGCTAAATAAAAGCTTTTTAAAAGGGCATCGATTTCACCTTTACTATATATATATGGGAAGTCACAAAGATCTTTATTATACGAAAAAATAACAATAAACGATAGCACTCCACATAAATTTAATAAAAATTTGTTGAAATATAGGTATTTTATATAATCAATCGGATATGTGACATATTTTCAAACGTAACTGCGCACAATTTTTCACTAAAATAAATTAAATAAATAAATAATACTCTTTTTTATTTAAAAACGCGATAACGCGGCGTTATCAAATTCATAAATTATTGAACGACGTTGATATGGTGTTTTGCTTTTTTTTTATTTGCAATTGTGCTTTAAATAACTTCTCGCAAAAAAATATTTTTAAGCAATTAATTTCTTGTACTTAATATTACTGTAAATAAATATCTGCCCGCTGAATTATATCAAATTATTTACTATGTGCATTTAAACATATAAACTATATTATACAATTTATATTATATTCCCCTATTTGTTTTTATACTGTGTTTGTTTTGTTTTCATTTTTTACTCAAGGTAACGTAATACGTTAATTGTGAAAACCTGTTATTGGTGTTTGTATATGATTTGTTGTTTTGGTATTCTCAATGGCGATTCTCGTTTTCCGAAATAAAATTTAAATAAAAAATCTTCAATTCTAAATACCATTTCCGTCATAATATAAGAAAAGAATATTTTACAACAAGACGATTTATGAGACGATGAAATTGATGTTGCAAACTTTATAAAACTCTCCATAGTGCATCGAAAAAATATGAATAATTTCATGTATGATTTTGGAATACATTTTATATTACGTGTTATATATATTAAGAGAATAAGCCTATCATTGTACATTTATATGATATATTAGATATATTACAGTTATCATAAGTATTACTATCGATATTTAATTATCGATGCAAATCACTTATATTTTATATTAAGTTATTTATTATCTTGCTAACCTGTCCTCTAATAGCCTAATACTAAAAAGTATGTAAAATTTGATGATCAATATAAATGTGATGCAAATTTAATAATACACATTATTTTAATAGAAAATTTTAAAATAACAAGAAAAGAGTTTTTTTCTATAAAATATTTATTGCAATGAGTTTCAATTGATTTGTAATAAAACACATAACAACGCATTCTTCATCTTTAAGCGTCAACGTTACCAGATTAAATTGATGATCGACGATGTGTTAAAAAAATATAGAAGAATGTTAAATTGTGATTTTTCTTTTTTAGTCTTTACCAACGAACAGCTGATATATTGCTATATTTAGCTATTGTATGTATTCATTAATTTCTGATCATTTTAATTGCATTGTAAAACCTCAGTGCATATGCTCCCAATATTTGCTGGCCTACCATCCCCTTTTCGAAAAAAAAATACTCAAAATTACTCTTATTTAGCATAATAAATTATATCATAACGTATTTCATGTAACTCAAGTTTTCTCGCTTTTTAAACTCGTATAACGTGACTTTATAAAATTGTACGTTTCTCATTTTTTTAGCTCTCGAAATTTTATTATTAATTTTTCTATAAAAAACCACCGACTCCTACATTGCCTGAACGCCCTCCAAATGCTCCTGAACTTACTATCGCCCCTAGAAAGCTACAGCGCCCAGGGTACCAATTTGGGAATCTATGCCTTAGTATAATAACAGTAGAAGTTGCTTAACTCCTTTTTAATTAGTATATTATAATTTAAAATCACAACGTGCTGTATTTACAAAACACTCTCATTATTTTTTAAAAAATCGTTGAATTACTGTGTTGTAATAATATAATAAATATTTACATATTCAAGAAGTAATTTATTTACAATAAATCTATGGCTAGGTTTATGTATACAGTGTCGATTTATTTATAAGATAAATAAAGGTGCAGTATTTACTGGATATATTTAATAAGCAACATTACCTTACTGACTCGGTCAATAAATTACACTTAGAAATATCAAGGAGGTTCACTATATCGAGCACTAAGCAAACATAAGGAATAAAATACAAAACATGGTATGATCAGTACAAGATGCCTCAAAGATATTATCAAATAACAAAATTGTTTATTATTGTAATACAAATAATAGATGTTGATGTAAATATATTGTAGCATACTCATCCTAAATTGAATTCGATTATTGTGATTTTTTAAACCTTAAACAATTTGATTGATGCATTTATGATTTGTCCAATATTTTTATTTTTAGTGCACCTTACATACTAAAAAAATATTTAATTACGTTGGCTTAAACAGAATTTTAATTTGTTTAAACTAAAAAGAAAACACATTGTAAATTACTTTATATTAATATTACCAATCTTACACAAATACCGTGATTCCCCAAAAATAAGATCCGATCTAAAATAAGCCCTACCTATTTTTAATGATGGTTTTTTTATAAACTTACCCCGAAAATAAGACCTAGTGAAAATACGATACGTGCTTTCTCCAAGAAGATCAACAGCACTGCTCAAGATGGAGGATCCTAGAGTTATCAAACTAACACTTGCTATCAAGTCGCTTGTTGATGGCATTAATTATTTTTAGTATCATCTCTTCAATATGGATATCATCAGCTTTTTTCCTGCAAACATAGAAGCTCTACTGGGTCTTATATTTTGGGGAAACATGGTAGTTAAATACGTTTTCATATTTATACTCGCTTTCCCCTCCATCATCTGCCACATCTCCACGCCCGTTATGCGGATTTATACTACGTCGTAAAAACGTGAGGCACTCTTCAAAGTTTCAGAAGTGTCCCAGGAGCAGCTTCCAAGATCCTGCTTAGTAGAATGTGCGTGATTTCTATTCTAAATAATTATGCCCCGTAAATATTTAGCTTTGTTGAGAAGAGTTCTTCTCGCTCGCCGTAAGATCCCACAATTTTTCAAAAGCAACAAAACTTTCCTTCGTTGAAAGTTAGACAAATGATCGAAACGACTTGAGAAGCTCTTTTCTTTCAACCGACATATAAAGACACTCCCAGAGGATGCTATCGGCATCCTGCATTTCACCACATAAGCAAGTAGGAGATTCTATAAGACCAAGCTGATAGAGCATGGAGGCAAAACCACGTAACCGGTTAAGAACTGGGAAGTCCAGTGGATTAGAGTCAATTTATACTAATTTTTTTTTTTGTAAGTTCAGTTCTTCCACGCTTGATAATAAATATAGTATAGTATATATGGACACCACACAGAGCCTAAGAGACTACACTATATAATAGTGACATAGTACGTTAGCATATTCTTAGTATTGGTAGGACCTACTACACTTTCTCGGAGATAGCTTGAGCAAATTATTCGTTTTAATATGGCTACACGGTGACACTAACTTCGCTTTTCGGTACCGTACTGTTTTGGTTAATATACTTTTTTAAGTTACGTTGCTAAAATATAAAATTTTCTGTTATTATTATTCAACATTATAAAATGTCGACAATTTGATCAAACAATATACAATATTTACTGAAAATTGTAAATATATGCCCTTCTAGTTATTTATCGGTCTGTAAATTATATCAATGTATTATTTTAATCAATATATTAAAAGTTACTTTACTCTGTAACATCTTACAAGCAGTTCACATTAAATTAGATACCCGACCGGTTTCGGAAATAATTAGGTCATCTTTAACGCCTATGTCCCCTTAATGTGGGTGCGGTTTTATGATTTATGCATTAAATTGTGCAAGATTAATAATCGCTGGTGTGAAATTTATTTTATGATGTTTATTTGAAACCATGGCCTTCGATTTCGATAGTAACACCACAGATTATTTATTCATCTCACAGTAAGGCGTGGACTGTTCTTATTTATTAAGTTTACCTCGGCGCTCCTCAAACATTACGTGTGATGGACCAATATTTTAAACTGTTATTAAAATTATTTTCTTCGACTTTTACTTACGTTTATTACCGGCCGGGTTTCAATCTGGTTCTCAAGCAAATTCATTCAGATGTATTTACTTTGTGCTTTATTTGAATTATTTCTTACGTTAAGAACTCGTATATTTCTATCTTCTTCATCCATCCAGCATCCAAAGCCACGATATCGACAGACAGTATCTTTAAATTACCGTATCAAGGATTTTTTGGAATTATCTATGAACGAAAAAATAGTGTAATAATTGTTTTTACTGATAATACTTTATCTAAGCTACTATAATGTTTGACATATCGTCTGTGTAAAGAAAAAGGACGTAACCCACATAGAACAAATTTTACAGGAGTCACAAAAACGTTTATTTAATGATTTTTGGACATCTTATAACCGGGATAACCTTAAAGTGCATGAAGACTAAAACTAGTGTTTTATTTAGTCAATGTGATATTAATTTAATAAGGTATTTAAGAAAAACCAATAAAATTGATTAGGAGGATTTTTACTGGTCTTAAATTTTCCTGGCCATCCTTTTTACATTTTACATTGTGATTATCGAATAAAAGCTATTTTGAAAATTTTTATGTTACGTCTTATTGCCTTTCAACAGTCGACATTATTTGCTCTAAACAGTACTAGCTTCATTAACCAGCATTATCTGGCATAGATTCTAAATCGTTCCATATTCGAATTACTTTAATTCATCCTATTATTACAAATTCATTTCAATACTTAGCTGCATACAATATTTTAAGTCTCTTGTTGATTATTTATGACGGTTTTAAAAGTTGTAAGTAAAACAGTTGACTTTAAAATAACAACTCAAATAACATGTGAAAATTTCACATCGCTACTGTCCAAAGTTTGGGAGGAATTGATGGACGGACAGACATACATATTTATATTCTGTTATTTATTGTAGATCATAATTTTTTTTTCGATTTCAATTTCAATCATGAAAACGATCTACATATGATTTTTTAACCATATCCACTCCAAAAAATGTAATCTAAATCTATATCTAAAATATTAAATTTTAAGTTATTAACCAATCGCTCAATCCAAGTCCTGCATCTAAACTTTGGGACTAAAGTATGTTAATACTATGTGCAGCTATACAAAAAGAACCCTCGTTATCGCACGATTAGCTAGTATGGCGCTTATCCACTCTACCACTGATGTACAATATAGAATAATATAACACATAATTGTTTTGTAAATATTACTTTTCGTAACAACACCGTTTGATATTTATTTGTATTACACTCGTTCCAAACATTTCTGTATTTTTATAAGCTTTTATTTATAATCGTCTCAATAATTAAAAAAAGCTTATCGTGTTGTAAAAAGCTCTTGAAAAATCAAAACACTTGATTATCTAAAGCGTTTTGTTTATTCCCCTCTCGGCCGCTTCCAAGCTTTATTTACCCAAATTAACAGCCAAGCAATTTAATCTACAACGATTCCGGTTTTGTTTTTTTTCCTCCATTGTTTTCTTCTTCTTCGTGTTCCCGATGGGGTGGATTATTTTTCATGTAATTAGATATTTGAATTTTTTGACATGACGTGCCGTCGTACCTTGGGGAGTCGAACACAATTTTTTTAATAAGTCAATTAAATTTTTCGTAAATAAGACTACAAACATTTTTCATTTCCTGTCGGCTTATTATATCGGACCGAGGAAATTTCTCATTTATTAAATTACTTATTTTTGGTTGCGCCGAATTTAAATTTTCTTTTTTTATACATTTTTTACCTTGGCTGTTAAATCGGCACGCGCGTGCGCTTTGAAACTGGAGGTCACGAGTTTAAATGACGTAGCCGCATAAACATTTAATAAAATTGGCAATACTGGATGTCTGGTACGTTGATTGATTGGTTTACAATCAATCCTATTAAATATATATTATATTTATACAATGTTCACTACCAAAGCGGTGCATACGTATCGTCACAGTATGAAAATATCCACTACGAAATCAGAGTATATGAATCTTCTCAATGTGAAGGCATCTTGATAGATTAGTCTTCACGAGAATTGTTTGTCAGACAATTGATTAACCCAACAGGAATCCAGTCCTGTATTTTTGGATTTTTAATATCCGACAGATGGGTAATTGAGCCCTCATTTTCCGGGTCGCTAGGCGCGCATGCTACCAACTACGCTACCGGGGAGACAACATATGGATTAGTATATAATTTACTGTACAACGTACATCCATACGTATGCTTCTTCAAATTTTTGTAGAAGTGAATGCATTATCTAAACCTGACTCCCCAGAGATAAATATTCATAGCAAAAAAAAACCTTTTACAAATAAGGTAAAAGTGAATCTTGCAATATTGAAATGAATTGTGAGCTATGCCATGTTTACACAAGCTTAGTAACTTGTCGCTTAGTACCTAAGCTGCTTAGTGACAAGTGACAAGGAG
>JAGVSQ010005854.1:0-17128 GCA_022683975.1 Rhyacophila evoluta
CTTCACATTGCGGAGATCCATATACTCTACTTTCGGAGTGGATTCTTCACTCTGTCGATCCATATGCTCCAATTTGGGAGCGAACATGTGGAAAAAAAATACAATTGTTCGTTTTTTCTGTAGAATAAATCGACTTCTGCTGACTTTTTCAAGCTTAAATAAATATATTATTTAATTGATTATTCGTTAAAAAAAATAAGTGGTGTTAAATTATTTTTTAATAAATTATTGATTAATTTTTAAACTGGCTGAGCTAGAACGCATTCGTGCATGTAAATCGTGGCTTCATATTAATATAGCGTTTAAATAAATATTGGTTGACATCCGACCCTCGTCAAAAATAATATGCAGCTTGAGATGATATTTCATATCATGAAATCAAAAATATTTAGAGACAGTGCCATGCCTTGGGTAGAAGGCGGTCTTGTGCAATTTTTTTTTAATGATCTCTTATATTTTCACTAGCATTTTAGTCTTTATACAGATATTCTATTTTTTATAGTATAGCTATTTTAATTAGGCCAACATCATTGTATATAGAACTGGTACTGTAGACTGGCGAATTTGATTGATTTTCCTTATAAAAATGCGCTCATCGTATCCAGGCGCCCTTGTGCGGTGCTCAATCTGGACATTAACACGATGCGGCCCTGTCCATACGCGAAGTAGATAACGTGGTTCATAAAACAGTTTTATTTTTATATCTTATATAAAAGTTTCAAAACTAAGATGTTTGTATATGCGACTCCGTTTTAATTATGCCATAATATTTATTCTAATAAACACATTTTGTCCAATATCTACTATTTGTTAAGTATTAAAGGATGTCGTTACAAAATTTATGTGTCGATATTAAAAATTCAAAACTGACTTTCACAAGTTTTGGACACTTACAACAGTAAAATGTTTACTTATTTAAAGTTGCATTATAAAAATATACCATAAAATAAAAACACACTTAATTATTAATATCTTTTTTCTACGAATACGAGTTTTAAGAAATATTAAAATACGTAAAATAACCGATATATCATTGACAAAATTTTATGATAAGCGATTAAATCAAGGCGTTTAGTATTAACTTTATATGTTGCGTATTAACCCTCTCAGTGCTAAACAACAATAAATTCGCTGTTAGCGATGACAGCATGACACACTAACAACGTTCTGTATGTTCATATCTTATTTTTCTGAATATGAAACACGTTTAAAACTAATGGATTTTTTTTAGATAAAAATAATTATAGGTTTTTTTTTATTAACACTTTAGCTGCTAAGGGTTAAAAAAACATTTGAATTATAAATTTTATGTCATTCAGCTCATTGCTAATAATATATTGGCCGTTAATTTTTAATAAATTCAAACGAAATTGGTGTTAATAAAATACAATAGGCAATCATTAAAATGGCGACAACTTAGCAATTCGATATACCTTTGCATTAACTTTCAAAAGTAATAAAAATGATGTATAAATTAACCTTTTAAAAAGTTACTACAAAAAAAACTCGATAGCTAATTAATTACGCAAATTATATTCCATAGAATATACGTGTTTCGTCTACGTACAATTTCCATTATGTGTCACTTATTTTAACTTCAATAATTAACCTTTCGCTTATATAAAGCAAATCTTCACTCCCTCTCACTCTAATTTCAAAATAATTATTGTAAATGGAAGTTTAAAAAAAAATTACATTAGTTTTTAAAACGTTTTCAAATGTAATTCATATATTACCAAAAAATGTTATATTATAATCGTAACACTCAATTCAATCATCCAAACATGAACAATAGTTAATTCGTTTCATATTTCTTTTTAAAAAAAAAGCGCTCATCGTATTCAGACGCCCTGGTGTAATGCATAATCTGGACATTATCACTACGCGGCCCTGCATACTATGTTCCATTATGCTAACTCAAATCGCTAGATGGTGTCCTATTTAGATTCACTATTCTATAAATTTGAATTATCCTTCTTAAATCAATCGATTAAATATCTCTGTGTATTTAGGACTAGAAAAATTTCGAATTAAAATAACTTTTTAACTTCCAATCATGTGTTTTTTTTATATTAGATTTTTATTTTAAAAAAAATAAAAATTACATAAATCTAATATAATAAACTTCGAAAAGTTGCACAGAATTTAAAAATAATAGTAATATTAAATCTTATCTACAGAATTGCATAAATAATGACTTGATACATATCTCAATAAATTGGCAAATCAATCCACATAATGATTTGCAGTTAACTATGGTGTTGAAAATAAAAAATATATATATTTACGAGTGTTTATATATGGCTGTTTTATGGTATTATAATTCTGTGGAGTTTGAAAAAAATCGATAGCTTTATATATGTCATCAAACAATGATCATGAATATATTTTTTTAGTCTTGATAATGGTGTATGTGTGAACTTAAATAGCTGTGAATTCGTGATAACTAAGACTATATAATAATATATACAATGAGGAATACTGAGATTTATAAAAATCAATAAGGAGACATTCTTTACAGTCTATTCATAAGAAAACAAATTACCTATTATATTTTCCAATTACACCAGCCTAGTACAATATAAATAATAATAAAAATAAATTACTTAGAAATTTTCGAATAACCAAATTTCCAAAAAGGTATCATAAATATACAGCCATAACAAGGAGGCCTTTTTAATATCATACAATAAATTCCGTCGAAGACGCGCTCACAATGAGCCATAACCGAAAATATTTAATGTTGATAATAATAAAGGTGTGATATAAAATACCCGAAAATCGTATACATATTGACATTTTTACCGGAATGACAAAGATTATTATTCAAGTTTTACCGGGAACAGGTGTAGTTAAAGCACAATAAATGTGCCGACCCTAAATCACACAGTGACAACTTTATCACATAAAAAGTTCCACATTAATTCATTTCTACAACGAAAGGGATGGAAGCGATTCGAGGCAGTTGTGAATGGACACTTTTGTTACACGTTTTCAATTCGATAAATATTTTTATTTAGTTTTACGATAAAAAATATAATACTCTAATATACAACTTCAAATTATCATTATTATCGCCTTAGCGGCCAGGCTGTTTTGAGCGAACGCTTTTGCACAGAAGACAGCATATTTAAAACAGTCAGCTACATAAGTATAAAATAAAAAAGTAAATAAAAATGCAGGACTGGATAATTATTGAGGTAGTTATTTAGCTGAAACCCAATTATCGATCTGGCAAGATAAGTCTTTATATTGTAGATATCCAAATTCTCTATGGGAGACAAAATAGTTTTTAAATATATTAAAAATGCTGTCTTTCTTCTCTCTCCATGTCTGCTCTTTATATGAAGCATATGACTATCACATGCCACCTTTATAATTTCCTGTCACTGATCAGTCGCTTTGTATCCCACAAGGTCATGGTAGGATGTCTGAACTTCACCGAATACATCCTATCGATAGTACGCGATAGTTTTCCAGGATGCCAGAGTCCATCCAATCGGAAGAGGGACAAGCAGAGTTTGGGTTTTCTGAAGGGATTCACAGCATGTATGCCAGCCAATTTATCAATAAACTACTATCAAGAACAATATTTATAAAAAAAGTCTACTGAACTAAAAATAGCTACTAATTATTTGTACTTTATTTTACTATCAGCATCAAATGGCAACCTAGATAATCTCTTTGCACAATTGTTCTACCATAAAAAGACTCCTTCTTGACGTCAGCCTACTTGACAATTTAAGTCTTACGTAATTGATAATAATTCTCAGAATATTAGGCTCCGATAAGGAATACTACTTCTTAATTTTAGGACTCCTGGATACCTTTACTTAAGACCAGTAAATGACAGGGACGTTTCATAGTTAATTCAAAAATCTATCTCACAATGTGGTGAATATTTTCATATGATAACATTTGAACACAATGTGTATCAACATTAAATGTTGTAAAACGTGTTCAAGAAGTGACAGTCGCTTACGACCGAATGAGGTGCATTCTGTGTCGTCTCGGACACCGATATACTTACATACCAGAGTGTAAAAATTCACAAAGCATCTCCAATATGGCGTGAGTTGATTTATAAATTTTAATCTGGGTAACCATATATTTTGTTTTCAGCTTTTCCCATAAAATTTAACGTCGGATTCATTTGAGCAGTTCTCAGGTGTTGAACGAACTAGTAAAAACGTCAAAGGTGGAAACGTATGGCCGACTCGACAATCATAAAACAGGCATCAGGCAATAAAACAGCGAGGCCTGGGCGAGGGCCATCCGCCTTGTCCACAGTGATGGAGAAACGACAGATACATACAATACTAAGGGATTAAATTGTATAAAACCTTACTCTCTTCCTCATCCAAATATCGCGAACTAATAAACAAATATCAATAATTTTAAAAACCTATGTATTAAATTATAATACTTGTAGACCATTAAAAATATTTTTTTAACTAAGAAGTATTAATTATTATAAGCGTACAAATCAAACTTTCAAAAATTGGAATTGATATATGGTAAGGACGCCGCTGTTTCTTTCGTGGGATGACAAAACACGCAAACGTCTGTCCACTGCACTCAAAAATAGTTACCAGTATAAAATAACACCTTATATTATATTCGGTTATTGGTAGATATTAACCACCAAAAACTAATAAATATGGATCTGTATATTTCATTTAGAAAATGATTCCGTCGAGTTGTAACAATAATACATTTACGTTTGTATTTAAAAGGGCATATAATTTATAAATCTCTAAAGAATATTATTAAGTTACACACCGAAACAACAAAACAATAAAATAAACTCCAATAGCCGATAAATTAGTGTGTGCGTTTAGTAGCCGAAGTTTGCAAATTGTAGATATTACAACTGGGGGATTACTTAAAAATCAAAGATGCACGGCATGTTCGATTATCTAATAGCTGGTTCTTGTGAGTAAAAATTTGACCAAATTATTTTTATCACGTATAAATCTTTATACTCCATTTCTGGTAAGGCAATTTTCACACATTTGACATATTCCTCAGTTTCAAGCTTGTTAAAAAATGAAAAACGCTGTGACCAATTAATCTAATATGAGTTAAAAATAGCTCTTACAAGTTTCTTTACATTGGCTTTTTTAGAAAATCTTTTGTTTTACAAAAATAGTAGAAATTCTTATATTCTTGCATGAGTTGTGCTCCAAATTAATCACTTCAACTTCGTTTCCTTTCGCATAATTCGTATTGCTTCTCAACAAATAAACTGAATCGATCCTCACGGTTTTATTGCAATATCAAACACAAAATTTGTTTAACAAAAAGGTGGCTACAACATATTATGCTTATTAATAAATCATGTTAGAATCAGTGCAACGAATCAAAATCTCCCGAGAGGGTGAAACATAGGATACAAAATTGTAACAATAGTTTGTATTATTATTGAGAAGGGTGACCAAACAATGAGTCATTTAGTGATTTAGATTGATGCGATACTGCGAGCCATTAGACGCGGAGATTGTGCTCGGGCAAGTGACTAAATGTATCGACTCGCTGTATTAAGTTGGCACAGCCTATGTTCCATCTCCGATAGACATCAGTGACGTGCCAACCTTCTAATTTTGAACATTTTAAATTTATACATTATTTAATTAGAAAAAAATTTCAGTTAATTAATTGAAGTTTAAAATACCTATACCATATAGGTATCTTCTACTATATACACTCTATTAGTAGACAAACATATAATATGACTTTGTAATTTCATAAAATATAGCAGTGCTTAGGTCGACTGGAATATATTTAAAAGAAAAATGGGTATCATAAATCAATTTAACATAATATTGAACTTATCCAAAGTATGAGTTATAAGTTATACATTGTATCATTAACGTGCACTGAACGTGAGATTTTTTCTTTATATACATATTTTGTCTCCCCGGTAGCGTAGTTGATAGCGTGCGCGCCTAGCGATCTGGGGAATGCGGGCTCGAATCCCAATCTTTCGGATTTTTAAAATCCGAAAATGCAGGACTGGTTGCCCATTGGGTTGTCAGTAATTGTCTGACAAACAATTCTCTTATAAAATAATCTGTCAAATCATTTTTACAATGTGTAGATCCATATGATCTACGTTGGAAGCGAACATGGTATATAAAAAAAAACAAATGTATTACACTCATTAGTAGGTATTTATAAATAACACTGATTTTATGTACGGAGAATATTATAGGAAAGTACCTATTTAAAAAACAGGCGTTAGTCTTCGATGATGTTAGTCGAAAATGTGTAATATAACATAAATATAAGTATAGAGAAAACAAAGTTTTGGAATACTTTCTTAACCCCCAAAACTTCCTCTCTTGTCATCCGCGCTCTATGCTAAGCTTCTTTATTTTCTAAATAAAAATCCTACGTCTCAGAGGCAACATGATATTTTTGAAGAAAAATTGCTGCATTCAGTGTTATATAACTAAGCTTATTAAATTATCGCATTTTCACCTTATCCCATAAAAGTGTGATGAAAAATAAAATTGAAACATTATTATAATCTAAATAGCTATTTACAAAATTAATTTACTTTTAGAGTTATTCTTTGATGTTTTTTCAACTGTAGTTTAAAAGAAATCCAATCAAGTAATATTAATTCAATTAGAAAACATTAACAAGTAATTTATTATATTTACTATCCGCAGTCGATATTGTATAAATATATATTAGAATAATAGATTAACAATCCCACCCACTTCACTGGACGTGTACTGAGATTAATGTTAGGGTGCAGAAGCTATTGAGTCGACAAGGCGCAGGCGGTGGATTTAGCCCCTCGAGATCATCCCCAGTCACTTGCCGCCACTGGCGTATAATTGATACCAACACCGATACACCAAGTGGCCACCTAATAAATTTGTTTTCTTTCTGTATTACATTCAATAACAGGATGATTTCGATGGGGTGATTTTACGACTAGTTATTTATAGATACACTTTAGTGCGATTTGTATGGATAAAGGGGATTTGATAGATATCGCTTATAATTCAATTAAGAATAAATTAATAGCCAGTTATATAATGATGATCTTATTTTTAATTTGACATCTCGTAAATTTTATAAATTGGTCCTTCACTGAACAGGACATTTAATTATAAAGAATTAAAAACATCTCAACTTTCGATTATATAGATGTCACAGTGAGGAAGCACTTAGGATATAGCGGTTAAATAATATAAACGCTTTTTTTTATAGATTTTCTTGTTTATTCTTATTAAAAACATGTGCCTATAACCGATAGATCTAACCAGAGTTCAAAATAATCTTAGTACATACTTGTATATCTATTAACTTGCTTTATTTAAGTTTGGCTAACATTTTATTAATCCTCTAATTCATTTTAATTAAGGCCTTCCTGAAACAGTGTGTCAGTTATTCTGTTTTGTATAGCTTGAAGCTTTATTTAAAAAAAAAAAATAGCTCCATTCTCACCTACAACTTGGTACGTTTGATAGTATGGTAAGTTTCAAAATCATTTAAAATGAAATATCATTCAAGGGATCAATTTCATTCAAACACGCTTTCTTGTAGAAAAAAGAAACTAAAAATCGTTATGATTTGTTTAAATATTATCAACAGTTATCTATATTTAGTTTATTTTATAATACTAAATACTTTATAGACAATATAAAACTTTTTGTTGCTTCATTAAAAAATATCGGTAGTTTACGTTTCGAAATAATAAAAACTTAGGCACATACATATTTGTATGCCGTAGCTAAGAGTTTTTATTTCCAGCCACATTTGTATTGATCAGCTTCAGCATGTGATTTACGAAAACAACAAGTCGTTATCAGTGACAATCTATTTCCTTTCGACAACAGTAATAAAATAACGAAAATCATCAGCATTGATTAAAAATAAAAGCACCTACCTTCCAGTCTTCGTGATGATCATCTCAGTACCCAGGTCGTGGAACTTGTCCCACAGGTCTTTGGTTTCTAGTCTACACTCTGCCTGCAGCAACTCTTCACAGTTACAACGCTGCGTGGGGGCGGTTCGTGGATTCGGTGGAGAAGGAGTCTCTCGTTCACCAACATCTAATAAAAATAAAAAAAATTCCATGCACTAAAAATATTATCTGGTTAGCGTAATTGGTACCGTGCGCACCTATCAATCCGGGGAATGCGGGTTCGATTTCCATCTGTCGGATTTAAAAATTTAAAAATGCAGGACTGGATACTCATTGGGTTGAGCAATTGTCTGACAAATAATTCTCGTGAAAAATAACCTATCAAGACGTCTTCGCATTGCGGATATCCATATACTCCACCTCGGAGTGGATATCTTCACACTGTGTAGATCCATATGTTCCACTTTAGAAGCGAACATGCTACAACAAGAAAAATATTTGATCGACGTTTTGTATACATTGATAATATTTTATTAATATTATAAGTTTTCAAGATAATTACTAACCTGAACATGGAGTCCGCGATCGAGAGGATCTTGGTGAGCGGGGAGAACGGGGTGAACGAGGGGAACGAGGAGAACGAGGTTGAGCAGGTCCTCCTTCACCATCTGAACACCTTTCCACGTCCACATCAACGTCTTCTTCAGCAATGCCACTAGATGATGCTGGAGAGCTCTGTCGCGACCCAGAACCTGTTGATATCAATCAGAAAATGAAATAGATGGACATAGAACTGTTCACTTTAGTATTTTCTTTTCAATTCAACTACTACTACCAGTGACGTAATACAGCTTCAGCGCCCTGGAGTAAGTAAAATTGCATCGCTCCTTTCGTTGTGGCGAAATTTATTTTCTATCTAATAACACGTTGGCAATGTTTTGAGTTTTGATCGATACATATCGCGTAATGTATCGTCCTTCACGAAATTGCGATTTCTCGTTTTTTAGCTCGCGCGCAGTGATATTACGTTTGTAAGACTTTTATGTTATCTTTTCTAATGATTTGTGTGCCTGTAGCATCTGCTCTATGATAGCTGTACTACTGACTGCTACTAAGTAATGTGAATGCATCATGTTAAATACCAAACCAGTAAACATCGTCAATCAAAATAACAATTGAGTGTTTTATTAGGATCAACAGGAAGCCAATTATTTGTTACATTATATCAATCACGATAGTATAAATAATATAGATATTGAGAATATACTCTTGATAAAGTAAATATATTCAGATATATAACAGTATATACTATACTAATTGATTTATTTTATTTTTGAACTTATGTTTAATTGAACTAATATTATTTATCATTTCAATAAGACTACGATTGTGATGTATCATACCAACGAATTTATTATGTAAATGCAAAATATAAATTTTATTTATATCATTGCTTTAGTATTGATGTAAGTATTGCATTTCACCCTCGGCGCTGATTTCTTTGGTTGCATTGTGAACTAGATATGCATCTAAGAGATTTTTAGATATAAATATTTGATAGTTATAAAAAAACATATTTAATTATATTATTATTTCAATAATGTGTATGTATTGTCATTCAGTGTACACACTCGATATAATTTATTCAGCATAAACAATAAAAAAAATATAAACTATTTTCTTTTTAGTTATAAAGCTTTAATTTTTAAAATAAAATTTCCGTGTAAAAATATGTACGAACAAAAAAATACGTATACATATAATATTAAACAGAGTGTATGCTGACATCAGTAAAATTCCTTAATCGGAATGTTTTTTCTTTCAAGTCTAAATTCTTATAAAAATAAGGAAGATAATGCTCGAAGATTTCGCCAACCAACAAATTCTCAAATTAGTAATCCCACAACGAAATCTCGTTTTATCAAACCTTAATCCCATCCTGTCAAACCCCTTCTGTCGTCATAGGCAACCGGTTAAGGGTTGAGGGGCGGTTACCTGCCATTCGCCGATGCTTTCACTTCAGACTTAAGGCTTAGCATCCTACCCGTTCCACAGCCTGCAGAACTGAAGCTTAACAGCAGCCAAAGGCCTGTCTTCGAAATTAACAACGAAAGGCTTAAGTTTTCACTGTGAAATATGAAATGGGACAAGAAATACTTAGCCGAGAAGCAAGTTGTATTAATTAAACACCTTGTCAGAGGATTTTCGCGGGAAACGATGGGAAATTTTGAAATATAATTAAAATTCTCCCAAATATGCCAGATTATATTTTCTACTGACCCTTAAATAAGCAGTTTTTCAATTTAAATGTCACGTGAATTTTTGGATACCGCTTAATTTTAAATCAGGTTTTATGAAACGACTTTAAATTGCTTGTAACATCATTATCAATACTATAATAGGTTATATGTACTTCACTATTAATTTAAACGTTAAAAAGTATACACAAGTATACTAATTGTGTATATTTAACTAAATTCGGCCACTGAAGACTTTTTATTTTAATTCTTTGGGTTGATTTTTAAGCTGTGAAAGCAGTTCCCTACAACAAATTCTAGCGAATAAAATAAAAATATTCATACAGTTTGAAGATTAAACATGTTAAATGTATCACATAGATTTAATTATTCTTATTAAATCGTTTTTCTCATGGATTGGTTGTCATAATTTCACAATATTGTATATTAAATGTATACTGTAATAAACTGTAATACACGCACACATATATTAATTGTTTTATAAATACGGGATTTGAACCTACGATGTTCTGCTCATTGCATTTTCAATAAGATGCATTATTCAAAAAAATAATCCAATAATATTTTACAAAAACATATACAGAAGAAGAGATAATGATGGTTTGCAAATAACGGATGACCGCTTTGTGTATGGAGATGCACAAAAAAATTACTATCTAACAATAGGACAATACCTATCCAAAACTGTAAAATAGAAATTTCGTGGTAACAATACTAAATTGATGTTAAATTAATTCTCAAAATGATGTCTTTGTATGAACTAATTGAATTTTAAATATGAGTGAAAAAAAAAAATAATCAACTGTGTTATGAATATCTTTACCGTATTACATAACTCTCGTGGTTATAATGTTATTATATATTCATAAATACCTATGTCAGAGTATTTATTTACACGACAGGTAAGCCCGAAATCCTCCAAGGCATCAGTCGGGGTGAGGATGGAGAGCTCCTCAACCGCCAGAAGGTGGCGGCCGCGAGGAGACGACGGATCGGGTAATATGAGGCGGGACTTATCTCGGATTAGCAGCACAAATTCAACACCGACACGATGAATAATTAACATCGCCGGCTTCCCAGGATCGATAGATTTAGTCAGTGTACATGTAAACTCATTTATTCTCTCTCTTCACTTGCTACCAGGCATGTTATTGATCATTAATAACAATATGGCGGTATTTGATGGTAATAGATTTTAAATTAAACACCTGATCCGCTGTAATTTTTTTTTATTACACATATTTGATTGTGACTTTAAAATAGGTTGTACGTATGTATAAATAATATATTGTGAAACTTTATCGATCATCAAACTTTTATGAAAGAAGGTTATCGTACTTCTAAATGTGCCCAACATCCACCCTTGCTGTTCTTACGCCGTGCTTAAATCAGGCGTATCTTGAAGCTCTGATATTGAGAAACGATCTACTTTATTCGACAGAAATGCCGCGGTAGTTAAAACTGCTTAATCAAAACTTATGATGGCATTAAAGTGTGCTGTTGTTGAGATGATTAAAATAGGAAATTGCATCTTGCTTTACCTTCACCCAATGTCATTATTATAAGTCCGCGTGTGCACATTCGGTATAACGCTAAAAATAAATAATCTTATTAAACGTTAATTTCCGGATATTGATATAAGCTGCTGCCTTCGATGGAGCTAACTATATGTAGTATAACTTGATTAGTTACCTTCACAGAATATTTTAACTTACTATGGTAGAAATGCAAATCTCTCGATATGTTTTTTTTTTATATCTAATGCACGCCCGATTAAAAAATATGTTTATTTCGTGGATTGGAAATTTGTGAACGATGTCGAATCATCAATGGCTAAATTAATTTATTTCCTAATAAAAAAACACACACCTGATATATAATTATAGTATTATTACAGCTAGTGGCGTAGCTACATATTCAGCGCCCTGGAGGAAGTAAAATCGTTGCACCCGTTTTATTTTCTCGTTTTTTCTTAACTCTTCCGCTAGCTAAGATTTTACGCGCCCCCTCCAATGATTCATGCGCCTGGAGCAACTGCCCCAAGTGCTTCTTGGTAGCTATACCACAGATTACAGCCGTTTACCACTGACAATAAAAACATACATGTTTATAAATGACTATAAAAATACATATTTAATTGATCAATTGCTTTAATCGTATTTTCGTCAGATTTCTGATTCATGTTGTAGCAATCTCTCATCTAAATATATAGTAAATAGCTACTTTCATATTGATAATTATGTGGAAATAAATAATACCTGCATATGTTCATTTTAATGTGTAAACCAATTGTAAAATATATATAATTTAATATGAAAGATATGATCATGAAATTTTCTTTGAACGGGACAAATTCACGTTCCAAATAGCACTGCAGGCGAATCTTACCAAGATGGAATTATAAAAAAATTAACAAATTAATATAAAAAAAAAACATATTATTTTACGAATATTTTATGTAAAACTATGAAGTTGATTTATTTGTTTACAGAAATAAGATAAATAATACGTGTCCGCTTATGTCATTTAATTTGATTATGTGAGAGGTTAGTAGCTTTGATTGACCTGTGTCTCAAAATCATTGATTATTTAAAAATAGTAAATTCATAATTATATCAAATTTTCTTATTATTTATTAACGATTCAATAAAATAAATTGCATGGCATCTGAAACACGAAAGTTACTAGTGCTGTAAATGTATTATCCCTTCGGATGTATTATTTTTTATGTAATCTTGTAACATACATTAACTTTTAATTTTTAGTATAAATAATATAAAGTTAAATAGTTTTAGGTAGAATTTTTATTACCTATAGTTATATGATCTGTTTATTTATACATCGGTAGCTTATCTATTTACACTTTTGAATTGGTTTCACTCTGGTCAATTACATGAGTATATTTTAGATGTATAATAAATAATGAACTTCATATAAAGCTAAATATTATATAATGCTATTTTTTGATACTACAGTTTTCAAGACCATCAAGTAATGCAAAATAAATGAAATGTATTATTTCCAGGCTAGAATAGTCATAAATATGTCAGAACCATAGACAACCTCTGCAAATATAATAAATAAAAACTGATCATTTCCAATGAATTAGACAAAGTTGAATTGATAGAATTATTATATTCTTTCGCACAATATAATATGGAAGTTTTATTTACTGACAGTTAGCTTTTAAAAAACCAGTGAACTTTTATAAACAATAAACACTGAAATAATAATAAATTTATAAAATACATGCATCTTATATTCAGAAAGTTTACAGCTTAATGAGACTGGATTTATGTGAACTTAAATTAAATTAAGTATCAATTAAATGACCATTTACTTAAGATAACTCCATTTAACAACAGTTCGATCACTGTAATAAATTATATTTCTACTGAATAATTGGTTTATTGGTTGCTATTTTAATTCTGATGTGAACCGATACAATTATCGATATAAATAGATTATCATAAGTGTGTTCATTTAGTGGAATGTTTAAGTGTATGGTTTACACTGTTTACAGTATACCATATACATACGAACGTAATTGAGCTTCAAACTCTTCATTCTGTTATGTATTTTAGTTAAATCATTGTATGAAATTAATAAGCACTGTATGCTGTAGGCACAATCGTCTATAGATTTATTTATATGGAACGGTTTCTTCTAAATAAGAAGAATTCAATTTGAAATCACTCAATAGGCAAAACTGATCTAAACAAATCAAAATCCATGGAGATAACTGGTGAATATATTGTTTTCTTTACGATTAAATATTTAATTAATTATAATAAAACTTCGTAATGATATTTCAAACGAAACTATCTTGATGATATAATCAAAATAAATATTGATAAATTTAATATAGTTAACCAACCGTCGTGTGTTGCCTTATTACATATATTATATTGATAATCGGTTTACAAAATAAATGGATTTTGATAAAAGAACGAAGAATAATTGATAAATGCTTCTATTAAAAAAATCTGTTTATAAAATAATAGCCATACCAAACCTTTTCTCACTAGGGAAGGGAAAACAGCAAACAATTTCGATTGTATTAGTATTAAAAATGATAAAATTTGTATCATTTTATAAGGAACGTAAACATGGCGTTTGTATTTTATGAGGTGAAAGCCTTTACTAATATTTAATAGTAAAATAATGATGTTTTGTTCAAATATAAAAAATAGGAAGGTTATAATAACGAACCTAGGATATCATGGGTGGGCGAGTCCATGGGCCTGCGTACGGCGAGCGGAGCGAATCGACCCGCCGTTGGTGCAGCGCCTCTCGACATGATGGCAGCGATGGAGAAGTCCGTGGCCCTGGCTTTCACGGCCGCCGGACCCATCCCTCCCTCGTCGTGCATGGTCCCCAGGAGCATCTTTCTTGCCCGGATGGACTCGATCACCGAAAGTCACAACTGAATCGACCGGATCCCTGAAGACATCACAGCGGAGAACTACTCTTCGACGGTAAAGTAATCACTACGATTGTCAACAAACAATGTCCAATTAGGCCTTCTTAAGTTTGTTACACTCTATAATGAATGCTCAAATTTTTAATTAGTATTCGAAATTTAAAAATTAGAAATGTCAAAACTGTTACACAAAATGTGTATTTTTTAAAAATCCCGCTATTTTGTTTTTGTATGCTTCAATTTTATTAATCTCGTTTTATTGATACAGGATACTATATAGAAAGACTAGACACAACGGCGCCAAATAACCGACGGACGCAAACCTATTCTTGCCACGGTATTCACAAATAAAAAAAAGATGTCCGTTTTAAAAATAAACGATCAAAACACTCACTTTATAATAGTTTTTGTTATTAAGTATTTTATTATTGATATTGTATTGTAGTAAACATATTTTTAAAAGTCAATGGATCGATTTTGTTATTTGATTTTTATATTAATTCATACAAAATGTCACTGTTTTGAAGCGGATTAAAATACTTCAATATTTATTAACACAATTGATTATTTCAATATGTATAAAAAATATATATCCGTTTTATGGTGTAGGTATTTAGGTATAAACGTATGTACCTATATCGATAGAAAGATCACAGCTGGAAAATCGGCTTAAGCGCGCGTATATTTTGAATTCAAATAAAGAATATTTTATTTTTAAACTACTGACGTTCGATAATTCGCACTCCACGATGCCTGTTCACAGATAACACGATTATTAGTATTGAAAATTGCCTGTTCGATTATGCATGTAGGCAAAAAAACACGGAGTCGGTGGTTGTCAGTTTGACGTCTTGTAGCGTACTGAATGAGCAGGCGCTAACCGGCGGGGGGCTGCGGGGGGACGGCCGCAGCAGGGGGCGGAGTCCCGTCCGGAGCCGGCCACAGCGGAATCGCTCGCAACAACTCGCGACTGCCGACGCCTTCGCGGAGCTGTAATCGCTTCAATTTGGGGAAATTTATGGGAGGGAGCGCTGTAATAATTAACATCGCTAATGGTTGCATTGCGAAATATGCTTTATTAATTTTTACAAAGCATAATGACTAAAACGCCGTTCTGCCATTTGGAGGGTTCGGCAATTATTACTATGCTCCGACAAAAAATGTTAATTACCCCGCAGAGTCATTAAAACGAGCAATTAGTTTTATTGCAAAATTGCACTATTCAATCTTCTTATGACTGTAGGATAGTGGCATTACTGACATGAGAGATATACATTAGGGATAATTAAAAATTAAATTACCGTTCTAAAAATTATGCTAATCGCATAAAATGAAATAATTTTTTATTTTGTTTTTTAATAGAAAGTAAAAATATATCAGGGCCAACCTATCAATATAATAGTTTATTACATTCCTATTACTCTTCTTAATCTACATATGAAACATTTTTTTGCTAACTGTTCGGTAATTAAATAGTGATACTCAATCCAATTAAATTAATTGATAAATCCTCTATAATACGACAGTTGGTCATTATGATTTGAATTTAGAATAATGCATTACCCACGAAAGAGATGTCAGGTTCTATTTGAAAATGGAACGCCGCGAATCTGTCGCCGGTGCATCCCGCCAACAGCCGCTCGTTCCGCAGAGACGTAAGGGGCGACAATCAAAAGGCGTGGCCAAATACTTCATACAAACGCAACGTCAGTCGCGACTTTGATGCAGCTGCCAGAAAGAGAACAAACAACGCTCTCAGCGTTAAGTACAATGTAAAAGAGCGAGATGGAGTAAAGTGTATTATCATTTTTATTATTGACAGTGGCGGTAGTTACGTGTGTGTTTTTTGTGGGTACGCTGTTAGGTATGATGAGTGTTTCGATTGTGTGTGGTCTGTATGGTCAGAAGCAAACGAATGAAAATGAAATAGAAACTAAACACTGCTGTTTTTATGGTTGACAGAAGCGTTCAAGTTTGCTTATCGCTTTCAAAATGCCCATCAAAATAGTAAAAGAATATGTTTTTACGTCCAAATTTATGTTTATGGATACATATTTATACACTACAGCAAAAAATAGTCCTCAGTATGATGTGCTATTATTTTATATTGAAACATAACCTATAAATTTTAACCTAACTAAATCAAGCAATAAAATATATGGGTGTATTATGAAAATTAATTGAGCGTTTTATATTCATATAAAGTAGATATTAATATTAGGAATTATTTACAATAGTGAGAAAAAAATATATTTAAAAAAGTGTACTGTATTTGTGAATACTTTCAAATAATTTGGTACTAAGAAAGATCAAAAATTAATGTTACAATATTAAAAATAAATAACATAAATAACACGCCATTCATTATAAATATAAAACATTTTGTTTTTTTATTATATATGATTTGTTTTATATAGTTTGAATTTTGTTATTCGATGACTAATCATTTAACTAAATTAATAGCACAAAAAAATCTTTTAAATGTATAATATCACTTTGTCATATTACATTATATAATTAATATTTTTGACTGATGGTGCTTGATGGAAATTGATTTTAAAT
>JAGVSQ010005855.1:0-17124 GCA_022683975.1 Rhyacophila evoluta
TAAGACCAGGTGTGAGGACGGGGCGGGTGGATGGTGGGCACTCTTATTAGTCCAATGCATTAAGTATATGTATCCTGTTATATTCTCGTACAGTAAAAAAATTCTGTATTCAGATACGGGACTTGAGCTAGAAACCTTTATAACTCCGAGTTATTTTATTAAATTGTTTACTTGGTCGCAAATAGCAGGTACACCCCGCTATCTTTTAATAGCTATCAAAAATATGAATTGCTTGAATAATACTTTCATGATGAGCAGATGAATAACGAGGCGTAACAAACATTGGTGGTAGAAGCATCCCAGAGGCAGCTTTGGTTGGCGTACTAGAATGTGCATGGTTCATAATCTGTCTATTCTGTTGAAACAGAGTCTTTCTTGTCCGTCGTTAAATTCCGCGAATTTCTTTCAAGCTAAAAAAATATGAGTTGTCATTATGATTTTAGTATAGTAATGTTTTAAAAAATGAAAGTTAAATTCTCACGCGTCTGTCGTTTTGCAAGTTGCATTTTTTCTCTTGATTAAGTCATACTTCCGACTTCGGCTTACCTAATTGATATTTTGTTATATCTGGATTAAACCTCATGAATGTCTACCTCTTTCAACAAAGCATCATCTAAATCAGGGATGGAAAACCATTTTCTTTTTTTCACATAAAATATTTTATAACATCATTCCCCATACAAAGCTTTCAGCCATAAAATTACCGTAAAGGGAAAAAATGTGTAAATAAAACATTTTTTTGTGTTGTGTTTTTAGTTTTATGTTTAAAAAATTAAATTGTACAAAACTACGTGTTTTCAATATTCATAAAAATTCATATGCTTGTCCGTTAACATTTACATTATAAAGAGTATGTGCTTGATGTATTGTACATTTAGGTAGCAATGAAAATTATTTGTTCCTGAATTTATAAAATTTTGAGTACTGCTTGCAGTTTTTATCAAAGCTTAACTAAGTTATTTGGCAAGGAATATAGTTCCGCGGTTCGGATGTTCTCTACCCCTGGTATAAATGGACACACGAACAAATATCAAATACTGAAAAATGATGTGAATTTTTATTAATCGCACGATAAATATAATTTCAAATCGGTCATATTTATGTTTGAATATTGGACTGACTCTAAACAAGCGTTTCTCAAACTTTTTACTGTGATGCAATACAAAAAAATCATTTTTATTGCGACCTAGTATGTCTGGGTATCAGGCAAAAACGCTGTTAATTTTGGTATTTTATAAACGAATGTCACATCACAGATGAAACGCATTTAACTAAGTTCAATAAAACATGCATATGTATATATATGACAATTAATATTTTGTTTATAATTTTAACAAAAATACATGGTAAATAGTATTCACATATGGAAGTTTACCAGTTTTAAATAATCAAGAATGTAAATAGTATACTTTTTTTTTAAAATCATTGAACTACCTTATAATGTTTTAGTATTTGCCAGTAAAACTGGATTCCAAATTGGAAAAAAGACAAAACACGCATATCTATTGCAGTTTGTCACTTGTCTATCTGGCAACAAACATACCATAATTATATCTCTTAAAATAAACGCGTTCGAATGAAATGATCACAATGCTATCTTATGGATTCGTTACCCACGGCTTAAAAACCCCTGTTTAAAAACTAATACAGGAAGAAAAAGAAAATACTCAAAATGTTTCTTTTCACAGCGATGAGAAGCATAATTTATAAATAAGCAAGGTTTTATATGGACTGTAGAAATGTATCTTACTCTTCTTATACCATGTTCCAAAATTAGAACATATAGATCCACACAGTTTGAAGATATTCAGTCGAAAAGTGGATTATATGGATTTCCGCGGTGTGAATATGTGTGATTATTTATTCACGAGAATTGTTTGTCAGACAATTACCCAACCCAATGAATTTCCCGTCCGGCATTCTCTGGATTGCTAGGCGCGCACACTAACCTCTACGATATCAAGAATATAAGATGATACTACTGTATTATTGAGTTAACAAGTGAGCGATTTCCGAGATTATGCGCAGTAATTTCTTATGCATTTTAAAACAATATTTGGCGTTAAAATAAACTAGTCACTGTCATAATCATTGTTATTAAGGCATCCAATGAGTTCAGTTTGGGTTTTTGTATATTGCGATATAAAGTATGTTTTTGAGCACAAACGTCAAATCTCGCAAACTCTAATGATTGCGGATGGAGTGAATTCGGCACACGAAAGAAGTAATAAAAAATGCAAGTTTAATATATTGCAAGTAATAACTCGAATATTATTTCAAAGCAAATGCAATAAACTGTCACGGAAGTTGGGAGATAAAAATTTCATCGGACTGTTACATTTTATGATATCACGTAAATGACATTCCGAGAACATCATTAGATGAATATACAGTCATTATATTGCTTATTGTCGTCATAAATCAGGTATATTTACTATGTTTTTACAGCGAATTGCTTCTAATTAGGAAAAAAATCATTTGAGAGTATATTGACTGGTATTTTTAAAAGTACATATAACTGTTTATTTTTAATGTAACTACGTGCAGCTGGTTTCATGGCTTCCTGGCTATTTCTTTTTGAATGATAATAATAAGTTTTAGAATATTTAATTATTGTGTGACTATAATGGTTATGATTTTTTAAGTTTAACATACTTTAATATATTGTAACCTATATCGAATATGAACTATCAAGACATTCTCATAGGATAATGCAAGTGTATCTAGATTTTAAAATTAAAGACATATTGCCTGGCTAATTCTAAAAAAATCTATAGTCCCTCCAGATTTTCCTTGTTAATCATTTTGAAATAACGTTAATATTGTGTATTTATTACTTTTAATAATATTAAGTTATTTTTTAAGAAAACTAGCTGTACCTGGCCACGTCTTGCTGTGGCTCGGTCTGGTTAAAAATAATGGCGACGTTTTTCAAAAAATCATGTTTTACCTGTTACAGGTGTAACTTCTATGTAACGAGAGATATACCATAGGTATAAAAACACGCGCATATTTACATGCAATGTTGTATCAAAATATCAAACCAATCGGTGAAAAACTTTTGGAGATTTAAGATTTTGAACAAACAAAACTTTTTTATTAATATGTAGATATATAACACTTATTAATTATTAACCTTTTTATCTTTTATATTCACTGTGAGTAGTATTTAAAAAAAATAGATGCAAATACGCAAAATTAATTCTCTTAACGCTCTTAAATGATATTACGAATAACAGTATATTGTATCGCTGTTTACTAATCAAAGGGTTAATTTGCATACTGTAACACTCTGATAGGTTTTTTCATCATGCAAGTTACCACATAAGCAATCGGTAGATTCTACAAGAGAAATTTCTAAGCAAAACCTTCCATAAGTAATTAAAGATTGGAAGACCAGCGGCTTGGAGTCGATTTGGAAACCATTAAATATAATATTGACTGCGAAAGAAAAAATGACATAATCCACATTTAACAAATTTTACAGAAGGCAAAAAAACGTTTATTTAATGATTTTGGGCCAAAATCAAAACATTACATAAACAAAACCTTGAAGTATACGAAGACTAAAATTAGTACTTTATTCACTCAATATAATATTTGCTTAATAAGTTATTTAAGAAAAAACAAATAAAATCGATGAGGTGGAGGTTATTTTTCTTGGTCGCAAATTTTACAGGCCATCTTTTTTTCAAACTTAAAATCTAAATCTAGACACTTATTCGACATTTTCAGTTTACATCCTTTTGCTAAGACGTGTATTTAGTTGAATACATTGCGATTATAGAATAAAAGTTATTTTGAAAAATTCAGGGTTACGTTCTTTTTCCTTTCTATAGTCGATATATGCACTGCTTAAAATGTCTGTATTTTTCAGGATTTCACAGTTTCACTATTTTTAAACGTTTGAATTTAGCGCAATGATGACCTTTAGATATAGATAATGAAAAGGTGTATAAATTCAACTATGTTTGAATTGACAGCGAGGTATTTTTAAAAGTGAAACAATAAAATAGTTTATCGGATTATCTGCTAATATGTATGTGCCAATTCCACGCTTAACACTCGAATTGGATTTAAATGCAAAAACAAGCCGATTGCGTAATGAAAACACAAAATGATCACAATCAACCAAAACAAACAATAAGCCACATCAAGTGAAAACATTTTAATTGTAAATTGTTATTTTAAACACACATTGTTGATTTTGCATCTGAAACAATGACAGTGCGTGCAAAGAAACATTGCAACGATTAAATTTATAAACTTAAGACTTTGCACATTTATTTGTTATCGGAAATGTTACATTGTAACAGTCTTATTCTTCGTGTTCTATATCCGTTAAGATTTTACCTTGGGTTTTAAATAAAAGGTCATATTATTTTGTTATATACCATGTTCGCTCCCAGCATGAAGCATATGAATCTACACAGTGTGAAGATATCCACTCCGAAAGAAGAGTCTATAGATTTCCGCAATGTGAATACGTTTTGACAGATTATTTTTCTCCAGAATTGTTTGTCAGACATACTCGACCCAATGGGCATCCAGTCCTGCATTTTCATATTTTTTAAATCCGACAGATAGGGGATCGAGCCCGCATTCCCCGGATTGCTAGGCGCACACGCTTTCAACTACGCTAACCGGGGAGACAAAAGGTCATATGGATATCTCCAAGTCTACCATTACCCAAAATTGCTTAATAATAACACTATCCTCTTGCACTATATACATGTTCCATATTAATTTGACAATTCAAAGTCATTCAAATATATCGATAAACGGTCTCAAGAAAAATTCACAACTTCATTCGGATTTGAAACCGCAAAATATATAAGTATGCTATTTTTTATTCAGATCTATGAAATGTATGTCATTTGTACGTAGCTTTACATATATTTTGTTTGAAATGTGTTTTATATCAAAACAATAGCAAAAAAATATCAAAAAATCAGTTCTTACACTCTCATGTAAAATTTCTAAAATTGGATTTCGAATTTGCACTTTAAGCCATCAATATTGTATCCCATAATTGGTCTACATGATTTTTTGTATTCGTCTTAATTGTTAACAAATTAAATTGGTCAGTGACAAGTCTTAAAGAAAATGAATACAAATATCATATACCAACATATCTATGGCCAAATTACCCATTTTGATTGGTACCAGAAAGTGCTATAATATTTAATCTCATTAAAATAATAACAGAAAAACTGCAACACCATTTGCTTTAAGCTCGACAATATATACAAAATATTTTATCGTGTAACCAGACATTCATGATGTATATTTTTTATGAGAAAAAGCAATCGCTTAAACTGAACAATTGATCTATTTGACAACGGCATTTCTAGAACTAGTCCTCAGTTATATATAATAATAAGTGTAGATAATTATATGTAAACTTCTTCTTACGCCGGGTATATTTTAGGCGTTTTTAAGTGATGATGATTACAGTAGCATGATTTGACGGTAATTTTCCACGACCTTCCACAATATATTCCGCAGATGTAGAGATATTGAAACTCTTCCCGTGAATCAGTGGCGTAGATACCGAGGAGCAATTGGGGCGTACTGCTCCAGGCGCACGAATCATGTGGGTGCAAGTTCTGGTAGAAAGAAAAAAAAAAGTAGTGTTAGAACTAAAAAAGGGAAACCATAGGGGTCGCAACTATTCCACTGGCTCCAGGGTGCTGAATGTTTAGCTACGCCACTGTTGTGAATATAATATATCCAATGTATTGGCTATTACGCTTCGGCTATGAATGTCGCACTTCAAGACCGCATTTTATTTTATTAGAAAATATATCTAATACGAATTCATTCGGCAGTCATTATATACATTAAGAGCTGCATTTGTACCAAAGAATCAATACTCGCTTTATCATATTTATTTAAGCTAATGTTTAAGCTATGTGCTCTCCATTCAGTCACCCTGACCTTAAATCTGGTCTTAATGGAGCGTATCCCAGAGCTCTCATATCGAAAATGTATCTACTTTATTCAACGGAAATATCTCGAGAAATACCCAAGACTGTTGTCACGCACTCAAGTGTGCTGAATATCCAAGCTTATGACGGTAATTCATCAAATTTCGTTCTTATGGAATATTTCATACGCAATAAAACAAACAATACACCATGCTCATTATAACAAAATTAATGAATTCGTTAATTTATAACGTTAAGTATTCAAAAATGATTGATTGTTAACGTCGTATGGGAAAAAAATATTTACGTAATCAGAGTGTATATGACTTGCATAATACCGTTGCTATTAAAAAAATACTACCAGCCACCAACAAATTTATATCCACATACAATGCTTCTAAGCAATAATGATCAAACAAAATCATACAAATGCGCAAAAACGCATAATTATATGTCAATAAGTCAACAGTATATGGTAAACGATCAGTGTTCTTGAATAATCACTGTCTTAAATGACGTCTTAGTGTTGCCAGCGGGAACGATTTATTTTTAAGGCTTCCACCTGGCAGACAAGAATATCGATTATTTTCTGTTGTTATTAGATTGTTTCCAAGGTTTTAAGGGACTCCCCCTATACAAATTGTGAACTGGCGCCGCGAAAAGTGACATGAAGTATCAACCAAGGGGGAGCATTTACATGACGTCATCCATATCCGGTGAAACACCTGAAGGGCATGCATTTCCGTTGTCTAAATCAAAAACCGTGACGAATAATAATTGTTCCCGCATGAAATTAAAATATCCTAACGATTATTTAGTCACTGCAATTCATTATAAATAATATACAATATAAAAGATACTTGTTTTAATTTGTGCTAACCACAGGGAAGCGCATCTTCTGATTTTAAATTACAGACAGAAAAACTAGACTTGTACAAAATACTGTTACATGAAAAATGTTCAAGGTAAATTTAATTTATCTCTAAAATCTTCAACAATTGTATGCAGTGTAATATTTCAGTTGTCATTCATAGTAGTTAGCCGAATAGTGTGCGCGCTTGCATGTCTTAAGTTACGGGTTGAACGTCAGTATTAAATAACGTATTTTCTGTTTCATGGAGGATGCGATATATTGCATATCATTAAGTAAATTTTGAGCAAACAATTAATTTTATGCGTCCGAAGAATCAGTGATTTATAGTTGTTATTAAAGTTCCTCGTATAATATATAACCTCACTTTTATATCTCTGGGATTTTATTATGTCAATATTTTTCGTAAAGTGTTACATTGACATTACCAAAGTACTACATTGTTTTACATTCAATCTTTTAATAGAGACATGTACATATTTCAAAGTGCAGAACTACCGTGCCAGTAATCATGCCAATACGGCGTACAATGGTTATGTTTAACTAAATTGCCTCGGTTATTGATATCTTCCATTTAAGTGAGTGAATGGATGCTGTTGTATTAAATTTATGAAAAGAATATATCTAACTTTCTTTGTAAACTTTTCTCAAACTCTTCTATTTTTTACATTTATTTACCGTTGCTTTAACTATAGTTTCTGTGTTTTCTATATGATTTTTAACGTAAAGCTTAAATAATTAAAATAATTTTTAGTATAATATTGGTGACGATATGTTCGATTTTTTAAGCGGACATGGTAAAAAAATATAAGATTCGATTAGGTTAATTGAAGAATTTATAGACACATGATAATACTAATAGAAACCGTAGTACTTATAGGATCAAATGAAAAAGGCGACGATAATGGTAAAATAAGTATCACATTTTAAAATGCAATCATTATTAATAAAAATACGAATCTTATTTGCTGCCAGGACTTCCTCCAATTTGTTCCATCAAAGCAGATAGTTAGCGTTTAGTGAAGAGTGTTAGTTAGTTCAACGACCGTCACTGGAAATTATTGTCGACTCCCAACAGGTGCCGCATTGTTAAATCCAAAAGCGCTTTGACCTTCGCTTACAAAAAAATGACGACATCATTTAAATCCGACTCGAGCAACTGTGATGCAAGAAAAAGCTTTCGATTATTTATAACAAAGGAATACAATCAGCTTTTTACTTACGAGTGCTTTTTCTTTCTTTGACAGATAGTAGTCTTTTCAGCAACAGAGTAACGCACGATCGCAATGTTTACATTGTTATTATTAATGAACGTCGCATGAAACAGGGATATTTCATCAGTAGTGCAGCTACATATTCAGCGTCCTGGAGCAAGTAAAATTATTGCGCCCCATTAAGGTTTCTCTTTTTTTTAAGCTCTCATTATATTTTAGAAGTTTCTTTCTTTCCATAAATTATGGTTTCTCATTTTTTTAGCTCTCACATTACCCTGAAAATTTACTTCCTATCAGGACTTGTGTGCCCTCAGTAACACTTTACGCCCTACGTGATTAGTGCGGCTGGAGTAGCTACGCCACTGTATTTCATGTATATGCTAACCAGTAGTAAACAGATGTAATATGTCTTATTTGTATCAAAATCAAGTTGGATATAAGATTATATAGATATTTTGCGTTGGCAATTTTTGAATAAACAAATACTACCTATATCAAAATGTATGAAAATAATGACCTCATTTTTTATATAATTAATTAAAGATTGTTTTTAGATCGGTGTTTAGCTATACTTTTTAATTATTTGACCGATACAGGATTCAAAAGAAATCTAATAATGCAAGACTGGGTGCCCAAAGGTTGAGATGTAATTGTTGTGAAAAAATGTCTGCCAGTATAAGTCTTTACAATATAGATAACTGTCTTTACACTTGCCTTACTTTCGAAGCGGATATGATGATATAGGCAATTCTAACAATATAACAAAATATATAAAGTAGTTGGTAGCGTGTGCTTCTAGCAATCCGAGGAATGCCAGTTCGATTCCCCATCTGTTGGATTTTAAAAATCCAAAAATTCAGGACTGGATGCTCCTTGGGTTGAGCAATTGCCCTGGCAAACAGTCCTCTTGAAAAATAATCTGTGAAAACTTCAATTTGATTCAAGTATTTTAATTTCTGCCTTGTTATTGCTGCTTTTACGGTACTCCATGGGTAAATTCTCGAATGAACTGTCATAGTAAGTTTACGTCTTTTAATTTAAGCTGATCCCTAATGTGTTTTCAATTTTACTGAAACTTTTGAGTTTAGTCATTGGAAAGAAAACAAAAAATTTAAAAAATCTCTGTGGATTTTTCGATTATAGTTTCAGACACTAAATGTTCAATTGTGATACGGTATTTGCAGTGCGAGGAAAGTAGAATTTAATGCAATATTTCGCAGCTTAATTTGTTCTGGCTATAAAAGACTGATTCGTTCATCATTGATGGCTTTATAAAAATCAGCGACATCATCCGAATTCTAAAAATATTAAATCCATTTCTCAGTACGTGAAATTTATTTTTATTTACCACCAAAAAAGCATAATTTATCAAATCTTTTAAATTTTACGTGCTCCAATAACGCAGGTTAATATCATGTCGACAAAAAATATCTTTCAACAGGAAGAGCTAACGTAACGCGTTTGAGAACCATAGTTATAGATGACATTGTAGATATTCAGATAATTATTTTAAAAATAATTGTCATTCAAGGATTTTCAGTCGAAAGTATCTACTGCGTTATTAAATACTCTTTTTATTTACTCGTACGTTAAAATTGTATTGGTTTTGAATCACAGAACCCATATCATCCATACCAGGGATCCCCCCTTTTCGCTGTTAAAGATCATTTGAGTATTTACACTCGTAAAAACTTTTTCTTGTGGAAGTTATTTTTTTGAGTATTTAATAATCAGGCAAATGAGTTTAATTATTTGCGTCACATAATTTTCTCTATACTGCCTTTTATATTCATGCAAAATGAACAGACGGTAAACGTCTCCTTTCGTGTACTTGTACGTACCCTGTCTGTCTCGCCAGTCATTGTTTATCCATCAGAATTTAAGTTCTTTTAATAATTGTTTCCAAAAACACCATATATTTATCGAATAGTTGTAGTTTTCTTGGCAGAAATAGACAAAATCAATGATTTCGTGTGATTTATATGGCCCGCGGGCCAGAAGTTTGCCACCTTTGATTTGTATCAGAACCATAATAGATCACGTCTACATTATATAACGTATAATATTATTGGCCTGATATTGGCAAGATGTTAGCGTGAGCGCGTCGAACCGGAAGGTTTCGGGCTCGATTTTTACAGCTGCTGGATTTTCAAAGATTTAGAACTGGATGTCCAATGAATTGAGCAGTTAGCTGGCGATCAGTTCTTGTGACAAAAAAATTTGTCACAACGTGTTAATCTTCATCTTACGGAGATCCATGGTGGAGAACACACTGCTTAAATGCATATGCCCTACTTTCAGAGCGGACATGATGATATATATATTTAATAGTACTGCTAACAATACAAGTATATTAAAATAGCCAACGCACAAAGTGCCAATTATCTCCAAACAATAATTTCACAGATATCTCATTTTTGACAACCTTTTGGGTCCGTCGCTATTAAAATTAATACACCAGCAATTGACTTACTTACTTACTGACAAAAGAGTCAAGTAAATAAAAAAAAATATCTCGACAAATTCCGTCCAGATTGGCAACTGAATATCAGCTTTTAAATAATTGCCCTCTGTACGTAGAGTCCTATTATCTCTGTATCAGCCTGAGAATCTGCCGTGTAGGTAAGTGGATCAATGGGTATTATTATTTGTTCCCAAAGTAAACCGCAACAATGTAAAAGAAAACAGACACGCGCTCTCGAGTCGTACCGACTCTACGCCCAGCTATTGCACGAACAAAAATAAACCTACAATTTATTTACAGCATGATTCAATTAGAGAAGCCTGCTTGCAATCGTTTGTCTTACTTTTATTCGATCGTAAAAATCATTATACGTTTTTTTTTCGTGTAGCCATTACATTAGTATAGTTTTATTATGCCAAATTGAAGACAATCATCTCGTTATTGAAAATAAATATTGATTTCAAAATTATACGCCTTGTACATTTCGATCGTTTACAGCTACTTAATGCAAGTTCGTTGATTCAACATAAAAAATCTACCGCATAAGTGAATTCTGCAAATTGTTGTGCATAAACTGCACGTTGATGCCAAAAGACAAAACTTAAGTTATTTTCATTTTTTAGATATTTTCTCGTTTGAATTATTACTAATAATAAATAAATTCCATAATTAATTAGCATCGGCGGTAAGAATGTTAGTGTAAAAAAATGTATGTTACTCTTAAACATAACTATTAACAATAAATACGTTGATATGTTCCTGAGTGACTGACTCCGTTAGCCATGAAATCCGAGTGTGAATTCGGTGCGAGTGAGACACAGTCATTACTTATTAATAAAACAAGAGCAAATAATAAATATTTAAAATTAAAAAATAATAAAATTCATTGAAAACAGGTAATGCTTTCAAGGAGTATGCAGTTTTGATTGAATTTAACGTCACACTGATAATGCTACATTGTATTGTATATACGGGCGCCTAGCCATTAGTTCATCTGCAAAGCCATGGGCAAGATAGCAGAGCGACGGCGGTAAGACGGTGGTAAAAGAGATGCAAAATAGCTATAAATAGTTGAGTGAGCAAGTGAGAAAGTTTCGTTCACGCTTTCATCACAACAATTTACTCATTCACCTATTTATAGCTATTTTGCATCTCTGTTTCCGTCGTTTTGCCGCCGTTTCTCTGCCGCCACGGCATCTATCATGCCCGCGGCCTAATAAAACATATACCTACGACGGTTGCAATAGCCTGATCTTTTTACTTTATTTTTTTCTATATACCTTTTTTTAACAATAATAGTTTGTTAGAATTGATGCTGAAAATACATTGAATATTTCGTTCATTGAGTATAGTTTATGCAACATTTTATATGCTTAATACTGAAGTATTTATTATAAATAAATTGAAGAAAACGTAATCGATTTTTAATGTGACGGTCGTTTCCTCGTCTGTGGCTCGTGCCTTCTGTTATTACAATATTGTAATATTTAAACTAAGCCTAATTGCTTTATGTGATTATTTTTAATCTCTACAACCTTGAGATTTAAAAACACAGGAGGTCTATACGGAACACTTCACGACAGAGCTTTACTACTCAACATAATACTCGTAGATAACGCAACAACTGTGTGGTAATTATACCCGCTTCGAAGCATATATACTATATGAACCTCCACAATATGAAGACTTATCTTGATTGATTGTTTTTCTTGTGGATAAGTTGTCTTTCAAATACTCAACGCATTCATTGCGTAAGTCCTGAATTTAAATACATATTAATACAGTAGTTATAGGACTTGAATTTGTAATTATAACTTCCAGTGCTGAAAGGTGCACGAGCTTTTTCGCTTTAAACTTACGAACTCTACCGTCAAGCTACAAATACAATAATATTTAATTTGTATTTTAATCAATTATCAAGTTTCAATTCTTTGGGTATTTAGAAGAATATAGCGCTCCTGCTCTGACCATGGTCGTAGTAGCCAATGCATCACGCAGTCTGTCAGCTTACTCAAAGGCGAATGGACCCTTTAGTATCAGTGGGGCCAGAATCAATGTATCCAGCTCTGGCACTCTTTTGATGTGGAACATGCTTTTTAATTACTTTTAACATATGATCTGTTTTTTATTATATTAATGAACATATTTTTATCTACGAATTATTTTCAATAATATCATGAATGATAGGGAGGGGATTAAAATTAAGCACAGTACTGATACTTTTTTTTATTTTGGACTAAACCACTGTGTAAGACACTAACATTTTTTTTTAAATAGACAACATTTTTAAAATATCGATGATCTAGTACAGTGTTTCCCAATTACTTTAATATCACGGCCCCCTAAATCTGAAAGAATCAATTCTCCCCCCCCCCATTTTTTTTGCGTACGCGCTTACATCATCTACTCGGTGTATATAAATATGTTTTCATATGTTCTATTATTTATAAGACTTAAATATATACATTCCCTAAATATGTAATGTGGAAAAATATTCATAAATAAAAATTGTACTGAATATTTTCGCGGCCCCCAATTTGGGAAGCACTGATCTAGTAGACTGAATGTATAAACGAAGTTACACTATTGCTGTAAGCAACAAAAAAATACTTTCTACACTGGACTTTACAGTTTATTCTGCACGGTTTCAAACTAACACGGTACTACATCCCCCAAAAAAAATGTTGAAATCCAGTCAACTCGAAAATTTGAATAGAGATATTACACCGGCTCCGGGTATCTCAAGTAATGAAAGCGATGTCGTACCAAATGTGCGTAAACGACTTCGTCTATAGTCTGATAGTGAAAACACTTTGGTATGATTTTTTAACGTAGTTTTTTTAATATAATTAAAATACAACAATTAATTTTTATACAAGAAAACCAATCCACCACCAATTTGTATTTTAGTATACGTTTTACACTGTGTTGCGTGTAACTTATTCATCGTGTAAAAATAGAGTCCAGTGTATTACTATTATATTAAAAGTATATCTCTTAGTAACAAATATTTTAGATCCAGTCTGCTGTTGGTGTCATTAGGTTTGTTGCACTGTTTCAAAATCGACGAGCCTCGCCAAGCTGCGATTCATCGTTTAGTCCCGGCCTTTTACAATTACAAATAATAAATCGTTAAAACTGTAAGATATTGGATCGTGCATATTTTGTAAAACCGTGTCACTGTAACTAATTGTTATAAATGAACATTAAAACCATGTTTAATTCATACGTTTTGTAACTGTAAATACTTACTATTCCGTACAAATTATCAATTATTAGTGTTACCTTACGTAAACAGTTATTTTCCCCCATCTTGAAGAATAATAACATAATTTATTCGTTTGCATTCGGACGACCGTTTCGAGTTTGTTATTTGTGATGATTAAAAACAACATTATGTAAATATTCTTTACTTTTTTGCTAAAAACTCGTGGGCATGACGGGTCAAGTCAAGACACGGTATGTTTTTGTATGCTTTGAATTCGCGAAGCATTAAAAATCTGGCAATTTTTTAGCCTTTTTTTTACTAAATAGTAATGATACAGCCTACTTGTGTTAAGCGTTTAATAGTAAAAATCGTTTCTTTATTATAAGTATCGGGAAAAATTAAGGAAATTGAATTTTTATATCTTAAAGTGTACCATAACTTTACGTAATTCACCGTAAACCAGAAAAGTGTTTTTATTGAAATAATATCATAGGAAAAAATTATTAATAATATCTTCATGCGTGAATTGTAGCAAGTACTTTGCAACACCGCATTGAGAGCATGTCAATCATTTGTATTTGTGAAATAGTTCATGTTACATTGAGAGTCGTAAGTTGTTCTAGGACATTTGGTTTGTATACAAAAAACCTCTGTATATTAGCCTCTTGTCATTACCTTCTCTTTTTATAAACCAAACCTAACCTTACCAAATACTAGGTAACCTAACCAAACCTTACTCACACGAATGCAGTCATAATGTTCAACAGCGTATAGTATACATTCATAAACTTCTTACTAATTATTTTTCACAGGGGATTAAGTATTTGTGTTTTTATGCAACGAGTAAATTTGCAGGTTTATTGGGAGGGGGTTTTTGTCCTGGGGGTAATTGTCCTGAGTACGCAATACATTAAGCATTGTTAGTGTAATTGAAAATGTATTATCATAACTACATTACGTAATGAGTCAATATTCTGACAGGCTGTTTTTGTACTGCACATTTAGAAATTTGACTGCATCCATTTACCTAAGAGTTACAAATACATGCTCATGTGTCATATCACTCAAAACTCAACTGAAACATTATAAATTCAAGCAATGACAATAATTCAATTATCATTATTTTTTATTCTAATAAATTATTCATCAACTTGAAAGTATCATACTTATCTATATAATAACCATATTTTTGAAGGTCATTGCCATCTTTATAGAGCCTTGTCAAAAAAAACTATGGGACCTTGTCATTTTACACTGGTTTATCTTTCCTTGTACCGGAACTTGCTAAAACAGTAATTTTAGCATAGATTTCATTGTTTGAAATATCGATCGCTACTTGAAATACAACAATGACTTCATTACCAGACTTCCTTAATTAAATCCACGGAAGAGTCATCCTTCCTACTAACAAAAAAACAAGAAAATACTGTAATGCACCGTAGTTAGGGTTGGCGACTTTCGAGGGTTTTTAAGCCCCGGGAAATTGTATTTCATAAAACAATTTATTACAACTTATAATTAAAATGCAAATAATTGATTAAGTAGAAAAGGCGCCATAATATATCTTCAAATAATTGAACACTGTGATAACATTTACCATAAATATCGTCGCTAATATTGCAGGAACACGTATCTTGATTTTTGGTTTAAATTACTTTGTAAAGTACAGTTTTATGTTTTGTAATCTCCAGTATTATTGAAACATTTTTGCATAAATACATAATTCATACATCTTTTATCAATTATAATATTATTTGTGTTAACGTAAAAACGCACTAATAATACAAGAAATGGCAAAAAACAAAACAAAATTTTGCAACGTGACTTAAGCCAAAAAATCAAGATACGTGCTCATGTAATATTGGCCGCGATATATATTTAACTATAAATAAGAAAATGACATGGATTTTGTGCGTGTATATTAAATAAATATACTGTAGCTTAAGTATAAAAGTGTTTCAGATTTTTTTTAGGTAAAGTTAATCAAAAATTACTATCTGTCAAAAATAAAACATATGATGCTCCATAAAATAGTATTTAATTTCCTTGACCATTATAATAAATATCTTATATTTATCATATAAAACAATACTTTTTCTTGCTTTATTATAACATGTTGTTTGAATCTTTTATGACGTTTATTAAAAATATAGACACAGAACAGCAAATAAACCAACGCGACGGATCAAATCATTTAAACAATATTATTCAAATAATACTAGTAAGTAGAGCATTGCTCATGATAATTTAAAAATCGTCATAACTAGAGTATTATTTTATATGTTGGGAAAATAAACTACAATAATTTATATCGTCGTCAATATTGCAGAAATACTTATTTGTATTCCTGTAATATTGGTGACAGTATATTAACCAATACATACGTTTATGGGTTTATATTAAATCTAGAAGTAAAAAAGAAACTAGTAAAAGAACATCTCATTTAATTTAAATAACCAATCCTTTTCAACTTCAAATATAAAAATTATACAAAAAAACTCAATATTTTTAATATTAGAAAATAAAATTTCAGAAGCATTATGTAAATTAGAAAAAAAATAACGATATCGGTAAAAACTCTAAAATTAGCCATAAACAAATTTCAAATTGTAATTATAGTAAAATTATTAATTCTATTTTAAAACCAACACTCAATCTAATAATGTTTTGATCAAACGTTTCATAATATAATCTGCAGAAATCGTATTAACCAAAAAACAATACTGTATTTCAATTTCACTATAAGATACCTTGCGGTCAAACAGTCAATAAAATAAACGGATTCAAGCAATTAAATAATAGTTCCGATTACCGTTACCAAATTGAACGTTGGCAGCCCTGATACTGTTTCCAGTGGCAATACACCAACCGCCCACCAGTCGCTTATCTAGCTCGGCTGAGCCGCCGCGCCGGGCTGCTTCATGGATGGGCGGCTTCTGACCGCTCTGACCGAGCACGCCCGCATCGGGCTGTAGACCCCATGAATGTACGGTAATGTACCCGATTACTCCGGTAAAATGTGATACCCGAACTATTTTTAAACATTCAAATCATATTATATTACATTTCAAATGAAATAACCCAAAGGTAGTGATTTGTGTTTCGTAATAGCTAGTAAGGCAATACGTGTCAATCTATATAATTTCAAATAAAAATCAAATACACTTCAAAAGTGCGGTATATGGATTTCCCTTTATGGGCCAGTTGCTGGGTCGTTGAAACGGTTATTAATTGCGGGTAATGGTTTCATTTTCTTAATCGCTTCAGATATGGTCCAACATGATTATCTTAAGTTTTCCCTCTCCGCCGAAGTAAGCTTAGTCAGATAAGTAATACGTAATAATGTATAAGTTATAGAACGTAAAATTATGCATTTTTTTTGATACCATGTTCGCTCCCAACGTGGAGCATATGAATCTACACATTGTGAAGATATC
>JAGVSQ010005856.1:0-17124 GCA_022683975.1 Rhyacophila evoluta
CCTAGCAATCCGGGGAATGCGGGTTCGATTCCCCATCTGTTGGATTTTAAAAATCCAAAAATACGGGACTAGATGCCCGCCCATTGGGTTGAGTAATTGTCTAACAAACAATCCTCGTTAAAAATAATCTGTCAAGACGTCTTCACATTGCGAAGATCCATAGACTCCTCTTTCGGACTGGATATCTTCATACTGTATATATCCATATGCAGGTTGGGAGCGAACATGGTATAAAACAAATATATGTGTAGTTAAAAATACATGCAATCAGAACAAACTACTTCAAGTGACCACATACTTGTGAGCATCAAAGGTGATGGCATCGAATATCAGTACGGATAATGAACATGACAAGTAATTTATCACACAAAAGACTTTTAGTCAAATAACTGAAGAACCCTGAAAGCATGAGGCCATCCGATCTTTTCAAATTACGGCAATCGCGACCCTTTGCAAATGGAGGCCGTCGCGCAGAAGATGTTTAACGATTTGTAAATGTAATATCACGAAAGAAAATAAAACGACGGCGATTTTACGGTACGGCATTAAACATTGTACAGATGGCATTGACCGTTTTTGCAAGGAAATGCAAGCTTGATTAATTTTCATTTAATTTTCAGTGACGTGACATACATTTTTGCACATTTATTACCAATCTGTTTATCCGTTGTTAAATCAATTCTTTTTACTATCAGAATCAGTAAATTTCTTATTTAAAACATTTCATTTTTTAACAGTTTGTCCTTTTAAGTTTTTTTTAATTTATTTATTATTATAATATTATATCATGTTTGCTTCCAGATTGGAAGCATATGGATCTACACAGTGTGAAGATTTGCACTCCAAGAATGGAATTCCTGCAATATGAAGACGTCTTGACAGATTATTTTCACAAAAAATGTTTGTCAGACAACTGCTCAACCCAATGGGCATCCATTCCTGCATTTTCAGTTTTTTTAAATCCAACAGATGGGGATTCGAACCCGTATTTTCCGGATTGCTAGCCACGCATGCTACCAAATAAGCTAACCGGGGGGCTATTTAAGCCAGCTGAAATTTTATAAGAGGTTTGTTTCGGCTTAACAGTCAATACATTTTAACATAAAACAAATTACATAATTTACATTAATATTCCAATCTTAAGTACATACTTTTAAGCAATTATTTTAGTAAATTAATAAATGAGAGATACATTTTCAAAGTGAATTTATTCCACTGTGACCAAAATTTAAAGGAGACTATTTTGAAAAAATATTTTGTTGTATAGATAAATTACATAACATGTATATTAGTAGAAAAATCATTTTCAAAATATTTACAATAACATTTACACGCATATGGTCATTTCATAAAAAAATACTCTCAAAATCTTCTCCTTTAAATTTTGGCATATTCGAATAAGTTCACTTTGGAAATATACCCATCGTGTATTTTCGCACATGTCACATACTGATCATATATAAAAGGAGAAAAATATTCTGAAGAAGAGTTTTCTAACTACTAGGCAATATATATTTTCAAGTGACAGTATACAGTGACAAGTGATTCTGGAAACACTGGTCATTTATCATTTAACTGATTGACTTAGACACGGAGCAGATATTGTTATAAAGAGGAAATAAATAAACTTTAAATTGTTTCCGTTAAATTGACCATACAAGAACAATGCAGAAGCCGGTTTTGATAAAAATATATATGTAGAAAAGTTTTTTGATTGTAACAAGATATTCGGACAATTGCAGTCATTGGGAAGAAGAGATAGTTTTTGCCTGATAATTAACTTAGTTACATATTGTCGTAATAGTGCTACGTCCGGTGACGGATGTAAAAATATTGCAACGGATGTGACAAAACCGGATACGTATACAAATAAGACGATGGAAATGTAGTTTTACAGATTGGAATTATATGCAATGCTTATATATTATACTATACACTAACTTGTTCACTCCGCTAGTAAATAATTGAAAAATATCATCCATGTTTGCCATTAAGTCGTTTTTATGTGTTTTAAGCTTGTAATGTGTAATCTTCTCAATATACGAATATAAAATAAATAAAATTTATTCAATACGATGTTCAAGAACATATTGAATACGTATTTAATATCTTTAAATAAAAAATATATTCCTATAATAATAAAAAACAATATTTTTAATTCACAAGAATACAGTACATGGTGATTTGATTTCTGCAGTAATTCGTGATCCGGCGTTGCAGTCCAATGTCTTTTGGTAGAGCACGGTATTATCATTAACTGATGAAAAATACCTAATACAAATAAAATTATAAATTAAACTCTCTGAATATTAAAACATGTAAAAAGTTGAGTTTATCCAACCAAATGGTAGTGGTCGAGTCTGTACCGCGCTGTGCGGTGGAGACGCCCTTGTGAAAAAAGTTTTTTGAACCACCGGTTGACATATTATATTTTCACAGATTGATAACTTGCACATTTTTAACGCTCTATCTCTTTTCACAATATTGTATGTAAGTATTTTATATTTTCATAGTATACTTGTTTTCATTATGTCAATATCATTGCACGTAGAAAATACTGCCTAATGTTCTTTTCATCCACCCGCCCCGTCTTCACATCTGATCTTATTAAGGCGTATCCCGGAGCTTTGATATCAAGAATCGATTTACTTTATTTGATGGGAATGTCCCGGGAGTAAATATAAATTACCCAAGACTTAGATTACCACGCACTCAAGTGTGCAGAAGTAAAAGAAATAGAATGAGAAAAAAATGGTAATTAAAAAAATAGAAACTTATTTGGTCAAGCAATTTATGTGAATTTATCAGTTTCCCTATAATAAGGCGCCCATAAAATTCAGGCAACTTTGTGTCATCCACAATACATTAGGATGACGCGGCCCTGGGTCGAGTGGTAAACGTGGTACTTTGCTACCGGAGTTGCGAGTTTGAATTCAACATCTGCATAAGGATTTTTTTAACACCAAATGTGTAGAACTGGATGAGCCTAATTGGTGGTTGTCATTATTTGCCTGTCTATAAATTATGTAATATATAAAATATAATGCTTTCATTTTTATTATATTATATATATTTGAAATAGTTTTAAATCAATTTCAGTCGAGCGGTTTCATTAGACGGTATTCATTATTTTTTATTAATAAAAAAAATCCTAATAATATATTATTATAAGAACTGTATTTATATAAATCAATCAATATGTATAAGAAAAATCGTGTTAATATTTCAAATCTAAAACTTTTCCAGATCCAATGCGGACAATTCATTTCTATAATTGTACGGATTCAACGTTTTTTATCGACTAAACATTTTTCTATTACGACCACTTAATGTTCTTATACGATTTCCGTTTTTGTTACATTTCATTGCTCGTAATTGGCTGGAATGTGAACTATTTTTTATTCATAAACTTATTATTGCACCCAGTTGTGTTGCGAAAAAGTGTTACTTGCCTACTGCATTTTAGAAATTGTACTCCGAGCAAGTAAGGTAAGTAGAAGCAAGAGCAAGTGTGTTGTAAGAAGAGATTGTAGCTACTGTAAAGTTTAACTATAACTTGGGACAGATCCGCTCCGTCTTTCTGCGTAAAATGTACATTGCATGGTGCGGCAGATTTCTATAAATACAAAAGTTATAAATACATTTAGAAACAAAATAATATTAACATATTTACAATAAACATGTTCAATTATTTCGATTCAATGTCTCCTCAAACGTGTTGTTTCTTTAGCTTTCTACGAGTATGTCGTGTGATTTTTTTTACTTTCGTCCAAAACACACAGTCTTCAAAGGGGCATAATTTTTTTCTATACGTTTTATCATTTTCCTTTTATTCAAATCTAACCAATAAAATAACTAAAATTGTAAAAGATGAAAAAATGGAGGTATCTAAAATAATATTATATATCACTGAAATCTTAAAAAACCGACCATTTCCAAATCTCTAAACAGTTAGGTTAGGTTAGGTACTTCAAATGGAGTTTTTATATATATGTTATTTTAAGGCGTATTTTCACCGTTGATTATGTATGCATCATATTTTATAAAGAACATATCTATCCATACTTGTGTTTTTATTTATTATATCTTGGCGTTTCTCATTATTTCTTCCAATATTTATACATAGTTTCAATGTATGTATAAAGGGTAAAAGCCACATTGGAAAACCATTACTAACCAAGTAAAATAGTCACTAATTCCCGGTCGATTTTTAAAGCTAAGTAGCATTACGTATCTAAGTGGATGTTAATCGGACCGATGACTGCTGAAGCTATGATGTATGTCCATGGCTCTGCAGAAGATAACAACTACCACCAAAACAATACGAAACTGTTATATCATGAATAAATTTTAATAAGATTAACACCAACTCTTTACTAGTAAAGTTATAGCAATGTTAAAATTTTGAAACAGCAATTCGAAAAAAGTATAATTAAATACAAAGTTTTACACAATAATAATAAGTTAGTGTGCTCACATTCGTAGAATGTCGTTCGATTCCCATATGTTCTGGATTTAAATATATTATCTTCTGTATATGTATGATCTATAAACTATCTTGATCCATATGCTCTTTCTTTAGAGCGGATATAGTTAGAATACTATAAATATAGGATGCTATACAGTGGCAAGGATATTTATCTTAAGTTGACTTTTTAACTGATGTAACTAAGTAACTGTCTAAAGAATGTCTGTTTTTAATTAATTCATACGAGATATCAGGCGACTAGGGCATTTAAAGACCTTCTGATGGATCTGAATAATATACAGAGTTATAGAAGTATAAAACATAATCACAGAGAGGCTAAAAATAACTAACTAAGCCGGCAACGTACTGGATTGTACATAGATTACGCACTTACACCACTTGCAATAATCGCTATTACTATTCGACCACCTTCCGTCTGTGCTGTGTTTATTTATTATCAAAATATCTCAAGTACTCTACACTCTACCAAGGGCACAATGCCCATAACATTTATCTGCATCCAACTGCAAATACTCATTACGTATTATGCGTATTATAAAGCTGAATTTTTATCTCATTCTAAAGTGAACATTGATACTTTGAAAAATTTTGAAGTTGCCTGAAAGTATGAAACTCTGCTTTCTTATGGCCCAACATGATACAGTTCATCGGTATGGTTGAATCTACCTCATCATGCAGTGCAGTTATTATTTATTTGGTAGAACTCTATTTAATGATTTTTGAACAAAATCAAATGTCGGTTATTTAGCTTCTTTGCCTGCCATTTCATTTATTACCCATGACTCACGACTAAAAAAGCTATCAGCAGGACTAAAAACATCTAATAAAACGAAAATTTTGGTAACCAGCTAACTGAACTCAAAATAATTTATCTGTACTTTTATTAGGTTCATAATATCATAAACAGCTCATAAATGTCATAATATTTATTTGTGATCATTTGTCTTGTGTTCAGTTGTGATGTGTTTGGTTGTCTATGTGTTCAGCTGTCTCAATTTGTGTGTATTTGTTCATTTATTTGTGTGCATTTAATTGTATATTCTCGTATCGGTTTATCATGGAACTGACATTTTTATATAATTACTAAACCTTAATATAAGTATAAATTTAGTTTAAGTTATATAAGGCAAACCTATTTTTAAAAAATATAGATTAAGCAATACAGTTATCATTTTTAGGTGTTTAGTTACCTTAAATATGTTGAAATTTGTTTATATCCATAAAGGGCAGTCGTCCAAACTGATTTTTCAATGAAAGCACTAACTGTTTTACCGACACGGATATGCACGAGAAACGTCAAAAAGTTTTAAAAGAAAACTACACGATTTTTTAAACATTGGATTCAAATTACATACACACCATGCGAATATCGATAAGTTTTTACTTTCTTCTTTAAAAGATAATAATCAAAAATAATAAAAACAAATCCACTCGGCAAGTTTTCAGAAGGCAGCGACCTGAGAGAACCGGTTTGTTTCGATCACGTTGTAATGTTTTGTTATTTTTTGACCGGATCGCAGTCGAATAACTTTTTGAAACGACGCGCGACAACCCAAAACGGCAGACTGAATTTAACTGGAGGTAAATTTTCTGATCCCTCCAGTTTGTTGCAGTAACGCATTGGAGTTAGAGTGACCAAGATTTTAATACTTTTCAAAAACACACTGCACATTTTCAATGCGTAAATAGCATTTATGAAAATACGTATATTTATACACCTCGTGTTGTAAATATACGATGAAAACCCAAAATCAAAATACTTAATCTTAAAAATCGTTAGTATGAAATGATGCAAAATCCATGTAATGTAATATGTATTTATATAGAGGATATAGAACAGTGGTCGCCATATGGTCGCTCGCAAGAAGCATTCCGGTAGCTCGCAAAGGATATTTTATCACACTTATAAATTTGCCTCTCAAGATTTATTATTGAACTTCGAAATGAAATATCTCTCGAACTAAATTCCGATGAAATGCTTAACGCGTTTCCGTTGTAATTTAAATTTCAAAGTAAAATAGAGAAGTAGTCAGTGATGTATTACGATAGAACTGCGCCATACACTTTGTCTCTCTCTCGCTCATTTGTATCGCCGCTCAGGTGGGAATGACAGTCAGCAACGCATATCTACCGCATGGTCTCACCTGTGTGTGTGCACAAGGAGAATATAAGAATTCAAGTAAGCGAGCGAGAAAGGTAATGTCACCGTATGTCCATCACCTTTCAATGTTATTTGGCAATATTTGTTCTAGGCAACATGTCCAGATTCTTTCAAGCTTGCGAAAACAGTTTGATCTGCGGTTTAGTGACTTTAAAAAAGTTGATCTACTTGGACAATTTGTTTCAGCTAATTTTATAAATTTCTATTCTATATTCTATACTATAGAATATCATGATTTTTAGTTACCACTTTTTACTACCGTAATTTAACACACTCAGTCAAAATACATACATTGACCAGGGGTTATTCGGTTTTTAGCGAGAACATATGTTTATATATATATATATATTATTTATATAAAATCAGACATCATACATGAAATTAAAATATGCTCTAGCTATTTCTATATATGTATGGAATAATTCCAATCGGGAAATTATGCTCATTTTACGAAATAGTATCTTAATTTAAGTATTTCCTTTAATATTTAACCAATAGTTTGCTCAGTGTTTGATATTTGAACCATACGTAGTATATTACCGGTATTATATATGATTAAAGATTATTTACGACTAGAGAAAAAAATCTATCAGTTTTTCCAAACTATTTGTGTGAAATATCATGTTTTATGTGAAAAATATTTTGCTATAATATTCAAATTTTGATACTGTGTAGTCGTGAATTTATAACGAATGACGGTCACCCCAGTCTTGCAACTTTGTACAATCCAAATTTTTCATCTAGCGAAGTAACGACTTACAATATACGAACATAATACCATTTCAAGTAATAACTTGTGCTTAACTTTCATGGGTATTGTCAGTTTAAAGTAGTATTACACTTCTATTGATGTTTAAATATGCAAGCTTGGCCGTCACTTTACGTCAGCTGTGCAACAGTCTGAAGTTAGCTCAACTGTTCCTTTGTTTGCAGAGAATGCAAGTAGATATACCGGCAAACACTCAGGGATACTTAATCATATCGATAGCTGATAATGTAATTAATTATGCGGCAATAGATTATGATATCACTCTTTTCAGATTTAAATTATGTAATTAATTTGTTTTAAATGATCTAATAGACAAAAAAGGATGTTACATCAAAAAGTCAAGGATTTAATTGATAATATTATTGATAGGAAGCATATTATTTAAATGAAATTTAATACTGCAATATAAAAATATTGCGCAATTCATATCAACATGGGTGCGGTGCCAAGGATTGCCAAGGATATAAGAAATTGAAGTATTGCCTATTAAAATGCTTATCTTGGCAATAAAATGTCATCATGAACGCGGAATTGAAATATGTACAGTGCAATCTTAGAGAATGTAAATGAAATAGTTTTTTTTTTCATCAAGGATGCATTTTGAGATACATTTTTTAAGGATGATGCAGTATATTTATTAGTCAATAATTTATTAAACGCATTATCAGAATTAACAGTTGTGCACAACATTCCACATTCATATCCATAAGAAAAATTTAAATATAAAGTTAATTAACACTTATAGTATGATTTTTAACTACAGTTTTTGAATAAACGTTTGTAGTTACGCACACTATGATTCATGAGATTAAATAACATAGTCAAATTTATAACCACGACTATTTTACTTTGTATTTGTATTTTGTATAGGTATTTGATTAACCTGTATAAAATGCGGTTAATAAATTCGTTGTTTTGTAAGTCTACATAATTATATGTAGCATGTCTATTAATTGTAGTGATACAAGAAGTTAAGAATAGCAAACAATATCTCCACACCAAGCCACATATTAATGGAATCACAAATAGTTTATATCTAGCTAGTGGATGTAGCTACAATTATTTTCAGCTCATCATTACATATTTTAAAGCAAACCTGTGGGCTTGTATTCCTGTTCTACAAGGTAAAAGATTTTAGAGAGATATAATCTACTTTATCCAGCACCATATCATCCATATTTTTACAATCTTTATAATTTATTCGTGGCGTAGCAAATGTTTAAGAATTCCATGACAATATCACAAGAAGAAGTTCCCATGACAGGATAAAATATACACGACAATTTTCGTAAGACGAAGGGACAGATCTATTTAAGTTAATTTGACATTTAGACAAATATCGACCACAAATGTTCTTATATGTCATTGTAATCATTTAAAGCTGCAGAATTAGCATATTATTATTTATTAACCACGTATTAACCGTTTCAAAACTCTAAAATATATTAAAATACATCGATAATAGTTATTAACGCAAATATAACTTCTCATAAGAGTTACCGTTAAAGTTGTATTCACACAATAAACTGGGGATTCAATATTTCTACTTAAGGAGTGTGCCTTTATCATTACATTTAATCAACTGCTGAATTCAACCGTTAGCATGTCCTATTGAATCAATTTGTGTCTTATACTATATTATTCAAATATTGCATTATTTATATTTTCAGTGTCGCGTCGTTGGTTTGAGGCGCCCTTCTGCATATGTTTGACTTCACTTCCAAAACTGTAACACTCCAGCCCTTTTCGAAGTATTTTCTACAGGTATATTACGTGTTTATGGTATGTATATTATCATTATTCAAATAAATTATCATTGCGCATAGAAAATACTGGCGAATTAATTGTATGCTTCACATCAAAAGGCACCCATCATATTCTAGCTTCCTTGTACAATGCACAATCTGATCGTTAGAACGGCGCGGCTCTGGCAATTTTTATTTCCAACCAATGGAAACCAAAAAAAATATATTAGCAATCAATCAATGAATCTAAAAATAAAATACCGTCATGTACCTTTCCGGCCATTGCTGCACCTATGAGATATTTTTATGTTTAATTATAAATTCATATTTGAATTCCCTGAGCGTCGTGCACAACGTTGGGTGAGTGAATCTACCTACACAGGGATACGTAAATATACAGAAATGAATACAAAATGGAGGCGGGAGACACAAAAGGTCGAGCACCTACTGTCTCTTTCGTAATCGAGCCATTGCCTTTTTCAGCACAATCGTGAATAATTCGCTCCCAAAACGGCAGATATTTCAATATTTACACCTAATCAATATTCTTGATGGATACTACGTGGGTCAATAAATTTTGGCAATGTTTACCATTTTGAAAGATATGTCTACGAGGCAAAACTGTCAATTAATATATATCCTCAGCGAAAATCTTAGAAAACTTAAGAAATTTATTTTCTCTCCCATTGTTTTATTTTAATGGCGCAAAAAAACTTTAAATCATCTTTTTATGTAAAGTGGACATTCAAAAGAATAATAATAAATTATAATATCTGTTTCCATGGAGACTAAATGTCTCTCTATAATGAGAACTTGTTTTAATCGATGTATTACGAGAATGATCAAAAACAGTCTGTTCAGTGTATAAATTGATATGCTCCATTTTGGAAGCACACGTGCTATGATAAAATCTATTAAATATTGTTACTAAATTACTCAAACCCATGAACAAATGCTCTGAAAATAAATACATGACATTTTTAGAGAGAAATTTTATTAGCATTCGCTTTTAAGGGAGAGTACATTGAATTTCACACTGTGAAGAGATCAGCTCTAAAATAAGAGCGTTTTGATATCTCTATAATGTGAAAATTTACCTTCAGAGACTTTTTCACGAGGGTTGATTACAGCCAACCGCTGAATCGAATCATTAGCTATGCACCAATAAAATATTCGAACGAATTACCAAAGCGTAAACTGCCAGCTACCTGAAGGACAAGATAAATATTTAAAAGAAGGATATTTGAATATTCAAATTGACAAATGACGCTAAATAAAAGTAAACAACAAACCATAATTTCCGATTTAATACGGAGTCAATAAATTTCTTCAGAATTAAGTTATTTAAATTGATTTATTACCGAATTAGTTTTCATCCTTTACTCAAACCATTACTAACAATAATAAAATAAGTACACAAAGGAACAATGGACAATACTATTGGCTGTGCACTTTAAAGGTACGAATAATAAATCAATACGTATAATAATAAATAATGGTATGAATATTAGTAACCTAGCAACGCCTAAGCGTTTTTAAAACACACATTTTTTTTTGTTTATTCTGTATTGTTTTTAATTCATTTAAATTGCCATTGTATTAAACTATTCTGTAAAACAAGGGTGGGCCATGAACCATAAGGTTCACCCACGCCTTCGCGCATATGCTATCATAATAACAACAACGGGTGGGTAGAAATTCGCAAATAAGTCATAACGACTACCAAACAGCATGTTGAATCACACCACCGCTTTCATTTTCAGCAGCCATTTTATGTGTGGGATATGGAGCTTAAAAACATTATTGAAAAAGCCATATCCTTTTCAGCTGTTACGCAATACATCAATATTATTTGACAGCCTAATTAAATTAATCTAATAAAATTATAACATATATTAACAATAGTAAGCTTACCAAATGTAATATAATATTAGCATGATTACATTTTTAGATCGCTTTCCGATAGCTAAAAGTCGTTTGTTCTCAATTAATTAAAAATTAAATCAATGAATTTTAATTCGTATTTACTAGTATTTTTGGTTAAACTAGTATTTTTATGCAATATGTTTGTAAAAGTTAAAACGGGAAAAATAAATGATATAATTATAAAATAATAAACGGTAATCTCTTCTATAGTCTCCTCGGTAGCAGAGAGATTAGCAAGTGCGCGTCGGAGCCGGGGATTGAGGGTTCCATGTCTACAGCTATTGGATTTTAAAAAGTCCAGAGATGCAGTACTAGATGCCAAATAGGTTTGAAAGTTCTTTCGAAATCAATTCTCGTGAAGAAATCTTTCAACATAAGCTTTAACAGTGCGAAGCTCCATACTATGTAATATATATCTGGAGTGGTCATATTCACGCTATTAATATCCATATGCTCACTTTCGAACCGTACATGATATAAAGATTTTGTATTTTGTCCATCTGATGAAATATGTGACGGTATATTTTTCGGAGACTAAAATCTCTTGCAAGTTCATTGAATTTTTATAATATTAAGTTTATAATATATCGAAAAGTGTTGGATCTTCTTTGAGCGAACGAGCATGGAGTGATTAAAATCACTGACCATATCGATGTTTGTATCCTGGATGCCTTCCGGTTTTAAGATATATGATAGATCTCGTAAGATTTTTTTGCCATTCATCTAAACACGGTAACCTCCATTGACAAAATTATTAGAATACATATTTTATTATATCTGCAATTTCATTTTTGTGAGACTTTTACGTCGTATCACCATCAAAAATTAATACTAAATAAGAATAATTGAAAGACTGCATTTTTATAAAACCACGGATACTGTATCGACATCTCATAAAATAAAGTATTTTAAATTTATCGGGTTCTTTATAACTGTCGTTTGTTTGGGGAATAAAATTAGATAAGAATGGACGAGGACAATAATTATCATTAGATACAGCCTCGGATTGTTGAAGTCATAATGATAATAGTACCGTATTAGTATCTTGACTTCACACAATGTTGTTTTTACACTAAGAAAATAGTAATTTTATTATATTTAATAACTAACCGGTATACATAGCAATCACGACATGTCATTTTGATCCGACATATCATTTTTGTTGTAAATGATTAACATTGAATGCTTCTGAAGTATGTAAGATTCACGTGTAACACAAAGGAATACGAACATTTGAAAGATTGCGTGAGCCGATGTATTGTCTAAAATTGATGATAATAAGTTAACATTGAAGATAGGTAAAAATAATAATAAGCAAATTTATTGCAAAAAAATAAACGTATATATTTTTATCATGACATATGGAAAATTCGATTGTTATATGAATAAAGTAAGTGTTTCATCCAATTTAAGCCTCGGTATCTAGAGTAAATTCAGCCTACGTGAGGTATAAGGATTTTAATTTACAAAATGGGCATCCAGTCCAGCTTTTCCGGATTTTTCAAAATCCGGCAAATGTGCAAATGAAACGCAGGGAAGACATTGATATATTATACATATTGATATAGTGATTTGAACAACTCCGTGTCCAGTCAAAGAAAGAAAAAATACACATTAAATCAACACTTATTAGTACTATATTTATACACTTTATTATTCTGTTCTGTATAGTATGTATATTAGTTTAATCGGTGATTACTACGATTGTGAATAAAATTTAAACTTAATTCATTTTAACGGAAAAATAATATAACATGGGAATTTATTTAAATTTGTCCAAGATGTTCAAAGTAAGCGGTAGGTTGAATAATATGTCAGAAATAATTAATTTGGAAAAAGGCGTCACACGAGCTGGCGTTTTCTAATTTTGTGGCAATAAATAAGAAATTTTTCCAAGTTCATATGCATAAATTTATAATTATTTTATTATGACAATAATTTAAATCTGAATGAAACTTCAAATCGAATCCACAAACGAGTTAGAAAGTGGTTTGGGAGACTTTTTTGGATTCGCACATGACAAAATGGTGACCATGGAGCTCAAAACAGATTTAAATATTCTATTCAAAATTTATTTTAAATGTACAAACTTACATAATACACGTACCCATATGGATTTTTTTTTACGAATTTCGATTAATTTTTAGTTCAGAATCACCGCATCAAACAAGTCAGTTTATTATATAATATCAAACTTTTGAATTCTATAATGATTCTCAAACTCGTACAAATACAAACATATCATATTGGCATGAGTGAGTATGAATCTCCACACTGTGAAAATATCGACTACAGAAGTGGAGTATAATCTTCGCCATATGAAGATGTTTGTTTTAAAAGTTTTATACTAAGAATAAATCATCAGCCAACTGTTCAACGCCAGTGCCACACCATGGGTAGGAGGCACCCGTTCGCAAACAGTTTTTTAAACCATCTTTTTACATATTATCAATTTTCTAGCCCGTTTCTAGGTATTTTACATAAGTATCTTATATTTGTATAGCATACTTGTTTTAATTATGCAAATCGTACGTACTTTACGCCAGTAATAAATAGATAATTTATTTCACTATTCTTATAACACGACACCTATTACATTCAGGCGCCCTTGTACGTTGCACAATCTGGTCCTGATAGTTGCATTGAGTATCTAGTCGTATCATTTTCATTTTTTTTAAATCCTTAGCAAATGTGAAATTCGATCCCGCTACTTCCGGCACTAAAACCCCAGCACTTATTCCTCGGTCACCGAGACAATATATAAGTAGTTTCTAACAAAATAAAATTTAGGTAAAAGACTTATTTTATCTTATCTTTTTTTCCGTTTATCATAAATATGAGTATAACACGACCAGCAATTATTATTACGATCAATATGGAAGGTTATTAATTTACATAATTTTGATATTACAGCCATTTTTAGAAAATATTATAACATCAGTCGATAGTATTATAATAATTTATCACAAAATCAACGAATTTTGATGATGCTAACAGCCAAAAATGATGATCGACAGTATAGATTAATTTATAAATTTGAGAAAACAAATTCCCGAAAACAATTAAACTATTGATGTTCTAAATTAAAAAAAAATGATATCCGGGTAAATATTTTTAAAATAAATTTAAATTTAATAACGGGGTGAGAATGTTCCAAGTAAATGTCACCCCAGCTGTTCACCGATGCTGTCTTCAGGTCGTACGTACTCGAGTCGCCAAAGTGGTTTGTGAGATCACACAGTTACCGATTCACCTCGGAGGCTGATGGAGGCAAAGACCGTGAAATACCTATCCCGACATTCTACCACGTATAATAATACCGGCTTTGTCGACTTCCCAAACAAAGGTGTCAAGATAAATATGAGATAATCGATTGAAATTAACAATAATCTTCCGAAGATATTTTTAATACGTCATTAATCGATCATTAGCCGGATTTATCATTTTGAATAATTGGATTCTCACTTTCATTTTATGTTTTTGTGTTGTATTAATATTTCATATTTTTTTATCATTAAATCGAAGCAATTATTAATGCTAGCAATAAATTATTCAATTTATTTCGTATAATATTATGACACGATGTTCATTTCAATATTTTGGCAAATAAATCTTAATACACAGCAAGGATAATAATATCCATACAAGAAAACAGAGAAAAAGAAAAGTAAAAATGAACTTATACACTTAAATTATTCAATAGTTTTACAGTCTAGTTTCCCATAACTAAACGATTCATAGAAAAATTTCAATAACAATGATACCATCAGGTAACTTAGCTGCACGATGGACATCATCATAAAATATCATATCTGATGAAGTAGACAACGTGCTACGTCATACTGGTCAAGTTATATTGGAGGGAACATGAAATTACTGAAGATTATTACAGCAAAACCTCGATGTAATGGATCTCGATATAACAGACAAAATATCCGAAAAGAAGTGAGAGTGCAAACATTAGAATATTATTGAAAGAATTTCTTGATGGCCAAAAACATAGATCTAGAAAGGTTAGAAGTTCCTGACACCTTTAAGACAATACTTGGAGACACTACTAATTTTGGAGAAGAAGTAGGAGAAAAAAAATGTTCGACAGTAGTAAGAACTAAATTTTATAACATGTCCATAATTGTAGAGAGTTGATTAACAAAGAACAGCAGATTTAAAAAGTGCAAACACAATTTCATCAGCCTTGTACTGTTTCTTTAATTTTCTTGATAAAAAAATGCGTTTGGAAAATCGATTTTTATGTAACGAACTTACATAAAAATATGTCTATATAAACACGCCCGCACCCTCATTAGTCCGTTCTAATGTACTACTTCAACCCTGTATAAGCCGATTGTGTTCGTAAAAATTAATCATTTTAATAATTTTCGCTGCTTACCCTTCTTTACCACAGAGGAACTTCTTATTCATAAAATCCAGTGGTGCAGACCACGCTTTGACAGACTTTCCACTGAGCGAACGTCTCTGAACTTGACTGACCGGTTTCTGCAGTTGTCACTTCCTCGTGGCTATTTTTTCACTCGGTACTTAAGTACAATACTTTTGTGCAATCAAAAACCACATCGCGCATGCTCAATTTATCATTATTCATTTTCAATTTCTATAAATTACAGTGCAAACGGGACCGTTTTTTGGTCAGTTTCGATTTCTAGCCTAAACAACGGCAATTGTTTTTTTTTCAAATCTTTTTTATCATCTAAACGTTCCATCTACTTATTCTATATTTCAATATTCACATTTTCACCTTGCGATTTGATATTGCCAGTCAAAAAAATACAAGCAAGCTAATTTCTTCTATTTAAAATATCGTCATTAAAAATCATACGAAAAAAAGAAATACTCAATATCTATGTAAATACAAAATGATATAAAATAAAACAATTATAGAGGGCAAAAAACTATAACCGTTCGAATATCAAACAAACGGGCATCTAAAACGATAAGGATATTTTGACAAATTGATGAGATGGGTCATTCTAACATATATATATATATTAATCGGGAATAAACAGCTGACTTCATACAAGGTTCAGGAGAGCATTTTAAAACAATGTTAACACTTAAATTCAATGGTATATATTAATAATAAAGCTATGTTTTCCTTAGTATAATAATCTATGAATAGTTTTTAAATTTATATAAAATATTAACAATACAAACAAACTTCAATAACGTCGCCATTTTGATACGGTACAAATACGAGTATCTCTGTATCTACGATTTTTTAAATTGACTGACTCTTCCATTAAAATAATTTATATATGGATTCATTTGCATTTTAACACAATACAATAATGTTGTGTTAAAAAACCATATCCTCCAAACATTACTAAATTCTTCTGTCTGCGTTAATATTATTCAAAACACCAACGAAAAATGCTACCATTAATAATAATAATTGATAATCATATTTATGTTATATTATATTTAATCTTATTAATTTTCGTATTCATCGTTTGTGATATTTCGAAAACGTTAATTAATAAAACGACAAATATTGCTTGCATTTATTAATATGATTAATATGATGAGTAAAATCGATTGATTCGCACAGTAAATTATTTAAAATATATCAGAGAGTTAACATTTGTTTTTTAAATATTCTGTAAATTAATTAACAAATTATAACTAACTATTGCATTTAGATTTATATAAAAGGTTATAAATTTACATGACATATCATGATATACGTAATAGGTTAAGCTGAAATAATCTGAATCATTCATAATTCATCACCAGTCGTTTACTGAATATATTGACTCATTTATTGGAAACATGAAATTTTAAATTTAAGCATCACATTGATTTTAATTACGTGATTAGAATTGGAGAGCCATGACTCAGAAATATTCGCGATACAGTATCTTACAACATTGGATGACTTTTGTAAAGTTTAGTATAAGAATAATGTGAAATATAATAATACATATGGAATATGTATTTGGCGACGCATTTTTTTCGACTTACGCGTGGTTTTATTGATAACTCTGCCGCTCTTGCTAATGTTGGTCTGTATGTCCCT
>JAGVSQ010005857.1:0-17124 GCA_022683975.1 Rhyacophila evoluta
TTACTCAACCTAATAGGCAACCAGTCCTGCATTTTTTGGATTTTAAAAAATCCGACACAGATGGGAATTTGAACCCGCATTCCCCGGATTGTTAGGCGCGCACGCTACCAACAGCGCTACCGGGGAGACCATTCATAAAATATATAGAAGTTGGATATGAATTTAAAGTTGTGGTTTTAATACAGTATTTTTGAATAATTTCTTAATACTGTTTGAGTTTTGTGTATCTAATGTCTGTTAAGTACAACGATAGAGCATTCACAACACCTCGCTTTTAAGTATTAATTTATTCAGATTGTTATCAATGCAGTTAAAATAATCATACTTAAAAATCATGATATATCAGCCATCATACTGCATGGCGTGATGTTTTGCGGTTAATTCCCTGGTTTTATACGAAGTAAGTATTACCGGTGTTTATATAATAGCCCGATACAATCTTAGTCCGAGTTGAGTTGACGTCGGTGCAAAGTGTTCGTATATCTTCAAAGCTCTTCGGCATCCACTTTTCATAGACTTGCCGTCTGTGAACATTGAAATAAAACAATGAAAGCTTCCGTAAAATTCACTTGTATAGCGCGCGGGGAGAAATAAAAGTTTGGTCATAACACTTTATTTTATTGCGGGGTGGCGCTGTATTCTAAACAGAGCGAAATATTTCCATTTAACGTACAACAGGGTAGTCGAGTGTGATTACATAAATTATGCAGATTTCGTCTTTTTCTTCATTCTTTATTAAAGTTTTCTTTTCTTCGATGTGCACGGGGTGAAAAAATTTGTGCTTTTTTACGAAAAAAAAAGAAAACGATAAACTATATGGAAATACAAAAAATATTTAAAATTTTGACTGCAAAGCTTTTGCATCAGAAGTAAAATTAATATAAACACAAATATACATTTATATTATTGCACTTCATACGCTATTATTAATTGAGTAAAAATTTGATCCATTGTAATATTTGAAACTGAATACAAAGCATTTGTATAGGGCTGAAAAAATATATAAACAGATAAAAAAATATTGTGTTTTAAATAGTCTGAATATTAAAAAAAATAAGTACGTCACCCCGGTTAGCGTAGCTGGTAGCGGGCGCGCCTAACAATCGAAGGAATGCGGGCTTGAAACCCCATCTTTTGTTGGACTTAAAAATCTAAAAATGCAGGACTGGACGCCCTTTGGGTTGAGTAATTGTCTTACAAACAATTCTCGTGAAAAAAATCTGTCAAGACGTCTTCACATTGCAGAGATCCATATACTCTACTTTCGGAGTGGATTCTTCACTCTGTGTAGATCCATATGCTCCAATTTTAGGAGCAAACATGGTATTTAAAAAAAAGTACGCTGAGAAAAAAATTGTTATTAACCTTATATAAGATTGATAATATTTGAGCTTATCTCACACTACTTTGCAATGTCAAACTAAAAATACTTACAAACACGAAAATTATTTTTTTATAAACATTCATATATATATGTAAGTTACACTATTTTAATAGAAAAACATATATTTTTATACAGTTAAGATATATGAAAGCCTGCATTTGTACTGATAATAAATAACTATACATAAATTACTTACAGTGACTGAATCAAAAGTGAGATTATTCACTTAAAGTACTCTTAAATTACAAACCTATAATGTTGGATATATATTTTACTCGCAAAAATCCAAAATGTTCATTACGCATATATACTTCTATACGAGCACGTTTTTTTTTATTTTTGACACTTAATTTTGTAATTGATATATAAATATAATAATTGATAAAGTTTATTTCAGCTATTGCATTGTTTTAAAAACTGATAGTAGCGGTATTTGTAATGTATGTATAACCAAAACATTCGATATTGCATTGTTTTCGTTTACATATTTGACTTAGAATATAGCCTGAAGACAATAGATATTTAAATTTCTCTTCTTTATTTATATCTGACTTTAGATCGGCGAGGATATCGTAAACAATATTTTATCTTATAAGAAAATCGCCATATTCACCTGTTGTCCTGGACCGTATAGCAAAGATCGCTTGAATCTGTGTTGCTTCTCTTACAGATTTGAATAAAATGCAAGAGGGAGCAGACACAACATATATATAATATGTTATAGCATACTTATATCTGCATCGACATATACGTAAGCTTGCTAGATTCTGCCTGATTTCATATATCACGGTTCCGAATCACATTTGAATTTCAACTCGACTGCTTGTATTTTTGTGTACATGCGTAACCAAAGGCAAAAGTCAACAGCTGTCAAACTTTCCTTATACTCAATGTATGTATTACTTTTTGAATAAGATTCATGTATTTTTTTCGATAAATAAATAAATTCACTGCTATCCAACTCAAACTAAAAAACACATATATTTTGTAAATCTTAGAGATAGAGTTTTACTTGAAATTTCATAAAAAAATATTTAAATTTAACGAAACAAAATAAACATATTTAAAACGTTATATGCTTCAACAATAGTTAAGTGGTTTTATTTAAAAAACACGTTTTTATTTTGGTCATTTTATGGTAAAATAAAATCGTATCCACTATTTTAAAACGTAAATTTTCCAATCAAAATCTATTAATATTCTTTTTTTTCTCTAAAAGTTAATATTATATATCTTGAATATGCTGAATAATTATTTTTATTCATTCAAGTTGATTGAGATTAACTTTACAGTCAACAGTATAAAAATCTGTGTGAACAATGTTTTTTTACGTTATATACATGTTTGGCATCATTATTAAAATATGAATTCAATAGTTTAGACGTAATTTAAAAAATAATTTTAATAATGATAAAACCTAATAAATCTTATAAAAGCTTATAAAATATATATGATAATATTCAAATATTAATTACAAAAAAACCATTTCTTTTCAATAAAAATTAAATAATATTACAGAGAGTTCTTTGATGAACTACGTAAATGAAAAGACTTCTTATTATATAACATCAATATTTGATAGACTGGATACTAGGTATAATACTGTTATAATAATAAATATGTTTAACTGTATATAGCATAGTTTAATACGCAGTCACCAGTGTGCTTATATTAGTTTATTAATATTTAAAATTAACTTACGTTTTAAATTATTGTATTGTGTTAAATATGAAAAATATAATGCAATTAAATTAGCGTATATAGTACGTTCCTTTAATCCAATATAGCATCATTATCATAAGAGATAATAGTGCAATTATGACGTTCCATACACTTCACGGAATTTCTCAAGTATTCTCTTTCTTTATACCACGCCGTTGAAATTTATTACCTTGATAATATACATATTCAAATAGGCTGTCTGGTACAACAATACTGGCTCACGAAATCTCGGAAGCAAGCCTCGTGATAATCTTGAATGACTGACCGCTTCAAACTTCTTCGTTGCAGCAATGCATATTGTGTTGCAAACCCATGCTACATAGGGAGTATTAAATTTCAGCTATTTGCAATAAACGAATAATACAAAATATACATATACAATACTAATACAATATTATAGCATAACATGTTGATAATAATGTCTTCCCAGTTAATTTTGCCAAAATGTAAGTACGATGATTGCGGCTTTGATTGCCACAGTTGCTGGATTTAAAAAAATCCAAAATACAAACTCTGGTACTCAATGGAAAAGTTTGAAAACCAATTCTTAAGCAGTCAAAGTATATCTTTATATTTCGAAAAGCCATATATTATTTCCTGGAGTAGGTATCTTCACATTGTATAAATTTATATGCTTCACTTTCAGAGCTTACATGGAAAAATGACTAAATCATTAATTAATCTATTATATCATATTAGTTATTGTACCACACATACAATGAGAATCAATAATTTCAAAGTTATTAATTAAACGTGTATTTATAAATAAATATTTAAAGATAAATATGAAGCTTGATTTAAGCTGCCTTAAAGCATTTAAAATTCAGTATTGTTTTGTTTTATTTTTCACTTTGTTAGAATTTTAACTTTGTTTATTACGTAGTTAATATAAGCAAACAAAAACAGAACACTTACCTACTTCAGTCTTTATACAAAATGTATTTTTTATGACATTATATTTTATATACAAACCATTACCTAGTATGGACAATTTGATCTGTGTAAGTGTTTCACATAAAAAAAATATTTGTATTATATCTGACATAATGATTGTCAATGTATCAATACAATTCAATATGAAATTAAAGATTTTCAGTCTTATTATTTTGAAATAAAGGAATTCGGAAATTATTCATGACACTCATAAAGTATTGTTCAAAATATGAACATTGTAATTTCTGTTTTAGTTTTAGGGTAACTTGAACAAATATTTTCAGATATTCCAACGCAACATATGTTTGTTATTGTGTCTTATTCCCTCAATTATCTGAAATTTTTATGGGAGCCACTAATTAAAAAGTCCATTATTTTGAATGTTTAATTGTTTTATCACACAAACTAAAATACTTTTGCTTAACCAAAACAACTAATGTATTACGTTTAAAATCAAATTTGATAGAGCTGTTGTATTAAGTACATATGTAAAAAATCTTTATTTTTCGTTAAAAATAAAAAGTCATGTAAAACTACAGTATTTAAAGCCCCCTAACGAGATGGCTCCCAAGTTTTCCTAAATATGACCGGTCCTCAAAGTGTTAAGTGCTCTGTTTTGCTAAAGTTAGACAGAATAATGGTCCATAAGAATAATTTAGTTAATGCCTTTAATGTTTGTTTTGAGGAAAGCACATTTAAGTGGTGGATTGCTTATATTTAGCCTCAGTACTAATAGCAGATGCGCGTTTTAACTTCGTTTTGTGGCGAATAAACGAATATTTTTATTTATAAATTTGAAATTTCATAAATCGAATGTAAGTTCAAAATTTAAATTCAAAACCTTATAAGACTATTTTCAAAACACATAACTCATTAAATCTGTTTTCTTGACATGCATATGTTTATGCAACCAGACAGTATGTTTATAAATAATTTGAATACACTTGACAAAAAAAAATGTTAAGCTGACTTTGCCTAGTCGTTCAAAACGTAACGTTTATATAATTTTACTAACAAGTAAAGTATTTTTGTGACATCCATACATTAAATATGTTGTCATGCGGCAGTACTATGACTGGCTCCGTTATGTCCTGCAACTTTTCACAGAAAGCTGGAATCCTCGTTGGTTCCTTTTTAGCCAGCAAAAATGAAGCGGTCCAGAAAACAGAATAACTATATTCCTAGAATAAAGATTCGATGGAGTTATGAAGCACTGGCATAGCCTAAGAAATGCAAAGGAACTAACGGTTGACATAGCCATGGAGGAACCACGTGCTGGCTATATGCTCCGGATAAAGAACGAACATTAAAAATACAATATAATACTAGAACATGATTCCAATAGTTGCATGAAAATACGGCTTCAGAAGCTTAATTCGTCAAACAGTTGGGTGACGACTAATCCTTGTAAAAAGCTGTCAGAAAAAATACATATAGAAAGTCAAATACTTAGTGCTAATAAGGTGAAGAGAAAGTATGTTTTCGTACGAGTAAATTATAAATATTTTTCTTCGTAAGAGAGTATGTAACATATTAGGTACATAAACATATTACGAGAATTTCATGCAACAGTAAAAATACCGAGTCAAAAGTGACAGTGAAAATATGAAATATAAGACGAAATATTATTTCAAGCTTCAAGTAAGGTTCGCAAAATTTTCATATTTACGATACTTAGAGCCTCAAAAGCTCTGCATGTAAATTGTGCAGGTGGAATGCCTCCAACAGGGTGTATTAATATCAGTATTAGAAGCTTTATCAAAGTTTGCGCCTCAGATAAAGTGTGTAAATTATATTAAAACTTCAGATGTGCACAATTTCAAGGAATACATAAGAATATATCACCATTCGACGAGATAATAAATATACCTTAACGGAAAACAAACAAAAAAAACGAGGCAAAAAAAAGGATATATTTTATGCTAATTTAAATAATTCGTTATACTAGTAGGTGTGCAAATAATGATATAAATTTAAATAAGTTATTTACTGCGATAAGCTTAATATTTAATGAAATTAAACACTCTAGTAGCAAATATATTTTTTAATATTTCCACTAAATACTGATTAGCTTTTGTATAATATTAAGGATATTTTTTGAGAATTCATCCTTAATCATTCTCTTGATTTTGATATTAATATGAGATAAAGAAAGATAAAAATAGCAATGTCAAAATGTTCTTGGACATTTGAATGGATTCATTTTTTTTTTTTGTAAACAGTCTTACTTGGACTGGAGTAATATTAAAACAGATAGCTCATACTCAAAAATTGTTTTAGATGTCTATACTATTTAATTTAATAGTAATTATTTACTACACCCAGTCTTTTTTTACACGCGAGATACGTTTCAAAAGATACTTTGCAAAAAAATAAGATGCTTGTATAAAAATGATAGATACAATTCCATCGAATTATACTTAATTTTAAAATATAATGAGTATCATAAGTATATCATTTATGTGTATAACTTTCACGATTTATAAGATTATAATATTATATCAAATAACATAATCATTTAATCATTCAGTCAGTGTTAATACTTAGCAATAAATGTGCACGCTTACTGTAGTTTGTTCTTGTGATAATTCGTTAAAATCATTTTCTCCATGCTTGACTGATTGAAACTTTAGCTTCATTTTATTAAATTTCACTATATATAATATGATTTTTGTATATATACCTTTATGAAATGAGATAGTTGTATCTTAAGCCGCGTTAAAGTGAAACATGAATTTAAAAAAATAAATGCTTTGTTTTTTTTGGACTATGTAGTTTCAAAATCCGAATAATTTACTGCGTCTTTATATTTATCGAGTTGCTTATCGCTCTGTCGAAGGATAATAATATGTTTTCCAGCTCACAAATGCAGTATAAATAAATACATATTTTTATGTATGGGGGAAATCAAAATGTGTATACAGAATCATCTCAGAATACGGATAAGATTTTTAAAAACGTTTTTTATGTAAATTTCATCCGTACGTAACGTTTATGTGTAGAGATAGCGATGAAAAATGTGACACGAAGGAATCCAAAAAGTAACGATTTCTGTTTTATCTACCGCAAAGGCAAGAGTGACGCCTCGCTGTTGAAATAATGTATGTGTGTTGCTGAAAATTTCGTACAACTCGGAAAGTTTGTTGGGCGAAAATCTTTGTTTTCCCGTCGCTTTTGACACCCGAGGCTCACGTATTTATAGCCGGGTTTGTCAGATACAGAAACATTTTGCAGAAACTTTTGCAAGGGGATTGATGTTACTAGCAACGAGATCACTCGTAACAGCTCCCTGTTAAGACATTGTTTTAACTCTTTATTAATTGTTTTAGATTATCAAGTGAGTTTTGACGTGACTCGTTTTAGACTTTGTTTATTATTTGGCACGTTTATGAAACCTAGAAGACAACTTTAAAATATTTCGTGCCTTCACTTATACTATTGAAAATTTAAATATTAATCTTATATTACATAAATATTCAAGTGAACTAGTTTTTTTCACATTAAAAAGATAATGAGGATTTATGTAGATCGATAAAAATTAAATTAAAAACAAATGTCAAAGTAAACATAAATATTAAAGATTAAACTTTCAATTCGTAAGGAGTAGTATGTATAAGAAAATTTTGTAATAATATGAAGAAAAAGCTGGTTTTAAAAAAAAACATGGAAGATTTAATGCTAATTGTGTTGAGTAATTGACTGACAACTACATCGCGTGAAAAAATCTATAAGATGGGTCTTCAAAATGAAGAGACCCTTAATATAATTTATTTATAAATATATCTAGGAGGTAGAGATTTTTGTACTATGTAGATCTATATATACATATTTCAGTTTTGGAGAGGACGTGGTAAAAAATGTAGTCTTGTTCAAATGAAAAATATTAAACTATTTAAAATATGTATGCATTTATATTATATTTTCCCATCCCATCAATATTAAAAATATATATTGGTAAGTTTAGTATGGTGGAGCTTTTGAGGTAGGCTTTAAAATCAGTAAAAATCAACAAAATTATTTGTGTACGTATCCTTTAAAATATGCATATAGTTGACTGAATATATGCTCTTGTAATAAAAATGCAATCGTCATAAATCCGTATGCATCTCAAGCGGCTTTGTCTGCATACTTTATATGTTAGAAAATCGCTCGCCAGAGACTAGCTCCTTTGCTAGTGCATATTTTATGAATTTCAGAGAATGCATTCCAGACTTTTCTTAGAAGGGGACCAGATGGCTCAATAAACAAGGCAGGCTGATTGGAAAATTATTTATTAAAATTCGCCGCAGCGGATTTCGAACTGTTTCTTGTTGCCTAAAAATATGTGGAAATAGTATTTTAAAATTGCATTAAATTCAATATTTGATATTTTTTTTTTAATTCTGCTACGACACGTAAAATATATCGTCCAAAATAAAGCAATACCTCGTATGCCATACAGAAAAACAAGAGAGTTGAAAAACTCTCTATAATCAATATAAATTTCATCAAATTCCGTATAATGTCACTATTGAAAAAATATTAGTAATACAATATTCACATAAAAAATATGGAATTCGAAGTTATAAAAGGGGTTGAAGAAAGTTTTTTTTTCATCTTCTATAAAATTGGTGTCGTAAGGTGTACAAGGTATTGCTTTGTCATTGGCAATAATTGTTGCGTAATTGTCTTGTACAACATATAATTGTTAACATTCACTATTTTATATATTTAATTTTATTTTTATTACGGAACACTAATATCTGATATTGATCAATTTGCACATGTGCACAATAACCAAATCAGTCAGTGCTGCCGATATTGCCTCAAAAATATAATACTGTTATGATAGTATAAAAAATTTAAAATATATTAATTTTTTATGTCAAAATTCTTTCAAAAAATATATAGATCGAATTATTTAAGCTTATTATCTTGGTATAAAAAATATATGTAATAAGGTTCTCATAAAAAAACTCTAAAACGGTCTTCGAATATTATTAAGTAAACATTTAGGGAGCGGCTCTTTCATTGATGATGTTTAAGCTCATTTGGTTCGATAAGCTCCAGTTGATATACAAAGAGCCAAGCTTTTTTGAAAGAGGGCGAAGAAGTTTATTTTTAATATCGTTGCACGAAAGGACAGTTAAGGCTTTCTCCTGAAACCGCAGGTGGCCTCAATGGTCTTCCTTTACCCGAAAATGAAATAAAAGAGCATCAAGGCTTTGCGTCATATTACAAGACTTCATCGTGAGAAATATGGTGTATTCATTATATAAAATGTAACGATTATATAAAACACATAATAAATATTTGCTTTAACATATATTTAAATTATTATATCGTGTTCATTCATAAATCAAATATCTCCAATAAAAAAGCAATACATAATTATGAACAATTCAAATAATAATTTTACTGTGGGATTAAATTGTCACAAAGATAAATTAATTGCTTAATCGAGAATTGTTGAGTGGCAAATTGTTAGCGATGAATGTTCTGCTTCATAAAATTTTTGAGTGTATGATTAATTTATTGTATAATGTATATTATTCCAAATATAGCTCATGTGTGCGTATAAACTCATTCTTCCCCGATAGTTGAGTGGTAAGCGCGCGCGCTCCCATATCAAAGATATCAAGTTCAATTCTAATAGCTGCTCGGTGAGTAACTGATTGGTTCACAAGTAATTATGTTGGAAAATTCATCGAAAGATTTTCTTAGGTCCCAAAGATTATCATATTGAAGAATATATTTTCACATTTGATAGAAAAAAATTGACATGATCAACAGCATAAAAAAACACTTTTACATAATTGAATTTAAGCAAAGTAAAAACTTCAACACAATTGACTTTAATTGTTGGTTAATGATGGTAGTAACATTTTATTTTACATGTGAAATAAAACAAATAATTTTAAACGCATACATAGTATATTATTTTTCAATGAAAGAACAATTTTTAAATTTCCATCTCGTTTGAATTGTAAACAAAGTAATTTTTGACTCTGAAATAACCATGAAAAATATCAGTTATTAAATTGAAAATGTTTTACATCACAAACAAAAATTGTTGATTAAAATCCCGATAGTATGCTGAGAATATTAAAACATAAGCCGTGTTATACATATAAAAATGAAAAAAATATTGAAAAAGTTTAAGACCTAAACTCTGCTATAAATATTGAAACGGATATTAAACAATATTACTAAATTACTCTGAAAAACAATAGTATCTGTGAGTTGATTGATTGATATTGAAAATGTATTTCATGTTTTCGACTTCTTTTTAGCAAGAAGAATCTTTCGTATTAAGACTAAAAATAGTTGGAAAAATGTAATCCTCATTCAAATAGCATAACATTTAACGTCTATACCTCATACGTGGTTATTTTTTTTTGAACAAAAATACATTTATATAAACAGCATCATAAAATCGTCTTATGTTTGAATTTAATGACATACAACAGTAAGTTATCAAATGCTTGAAACTCATTTTTGACGTACTATGCAGTACAAATATGGTATTAAAAGTATATTAAAAAAAAATACTTTCGGTCTTTAAACGGTTTCTGATAGATTTCTATGTTTTGATTTTGTATGAAATTTTGATGATTCATTTATTATTTCTTTAGTTAAAAAAGTTGACATAAATGAAAATATAGTGTATACGTTATAATTGAAGTTACAAGAAATATTACCAGTATTTTTTTTTATATTGACAGCGTGTTTCACGCAACATATATTTCTAAAACGTTTTATATCAGTATATTTCTTTATCTGTGAGAAATATATATAATAAAAAGAGAAAAAAATGCCTTTTATGAAATTATAGTTTTGTTGTGACTCATAGAGTAATCATTTCTTGTATTGCATATCCATTGCGGGTGTGAATGCGATAATTGCCCACATTTTTTTATAGATGCAAAAATACAAAACTGGATTGGTGAATAATTGGTTGACAATCAATTCTCGTAAAAAATATCTGTCGCGATAAATTCTTGCGTTGTGTAAATCTATGTATTATATATCTAGCGTGGACATTTTTACTTGTTAATTAATTGTTAATACCTTTTTGTAATATTTGTTCTTAGTGTATATTTTATATTTATGAAAGAATAAATTTAGAATAGCAAAAAATATTGACAGTAATCATTATTCAAAAAATATTTTCTCAGATATCCAGTCATAAATCAAAAACGATGAAAAACTTGCCACGTATAATACTATCTAAACGAGCAAAAGAATTTTTTGAGATAAAAACAAATTTTCGGAAAAATCTTCTAGGAAGCAAAACTAGTTTCTGTGTGTATTTTCCGCAGAGTATTTGTATGATTTATGCATTTCATATCTGGCCTTTAAACAAGGAAAAGTTTTTCAAACAGCCTCCTATCGCCCAAGGCTTAGAGCGTCCTACTTCCCAACAATGTGCACCCTTTTAATGCGGTACCTATTCCACTTCCAGAAGCCTTCCGACCTACCCTCGAGTGGCGAGGGTATCACAATGAAGGTTTCTTCGTTGCATATCTTTATGGGCTCTCGGGGTGACATTGTGATGTATTTATGCCGCATTATGGCATGAAAGCGGTTTAGACTACCTGATAGACTTCTCTCTCAGTGTGTTCAATTTTATAAGAATGACTTTGTATTTTTAGCATGACAGTAATACGTACGAGTGTAACTTTTCATTATATGTCAATGATATATATAAAAAAAACTAAAAGTAAATATCACACACAATTAAAATATATATATAGACATTAATGAATTAAATAAAAAAAACTACATTTAGCCACTATAGGCCAGTTGCTAGGGACTTGAAACGAATATTAATTCAGGGTAAAGGTTTTATGATTTTAGTCGGTATGGCCCAGTATGATTATCCTAAGTTTTCCCCCTCCGCTGAGGTGAGCTTAATTAGCTAGGTAGATAAAAGTAGCCAACAATGGGGCGTTTTTTATTTTTTACCAAATAATTCAAAAACGACGCATCAAATCAAAAATCAGGACACATTGCAACTCATAAAATGTAAAGCAAAATTCATATTTTCTTTGATAGGACTCTCAAATGTATTTTTGTATTTTTGTCTTTTTATGTATTTTTATCTCAAATTTGTATTTCTTCAATATTTTTAATAAATTTATACACATTTTAAATATATTTTATTTAGAATTCACTAATTAGAATTGGTTATAGATTTATGTATACATATATATCAATGTTTATAAGTCGACAATACATATTAAATATTTGATAAGTTGTTCAGTAGCAATAAAAAAAATTGTAAAAAAATAAGTATTGCGAAGTTAATGAAAATGAAATAAACTTTTTTTAAACGAGAATAAAGATAATGCCACTCCAAAAGGTATTTCATTTTATCTAATGTCCCAATATTTATTTTTTTATAAGGTATTTTTGGTGTTCCTGAACAGTTTAATAAATATATGATACGCGTTGTGAACTTGTGGCCATCGATATGTTCAATGCATGTGTGTCAAAATAAAACATGCATATAAAATATAAATTAATCATTTTTTTTATACCGTTTGTTCCCAAAGTGGAGCATATGGATAGACACAGTGGGAGAATATGTGGATAGACCTCCTCAATGTGAAGACATCTTGACAGATTATTATTCAGAAGAATTGTTTGTAAGACAACTGCTCAACCCAATAGGAATCCGATTGTGCATTTTTTGATTTTTTTAAATCCGACAGATGTGAAATTGAACTCGTATTCCCCGAGTTATTAGACTCGCACTCTAACCGCTATGCTACCGGGAAGAATTTATTTATTATAATGCGAAAAATATACCATATATTTTCAAATGTGTAATCAATCATTTATTTTGTCTTATTACTAATTTTTTTCTAACAAAAAATTAAAATTCGACAAATTTTAATAAGCTGAAAATGATGTAACAATAAACTTATACTTGAATATTTGAAAAAGATGTTCTATATAATTTTATATATTCTATGAAAATTCGGGTCCACTAAAACATCATCATTAACATGTAAAAAGATCTATTTTCATGAACAAAAAAGGTGAACCTTACGTTATAAATTTTAAAAATAATTGCATTCCACAAAAGTCTTTAACATCCACTCCTAAAACGGAGTGTAAAATTTTATTAATTAGTATTTATTTTATATATAACTTTTACGACACACCCAAGTAATGGAGTTGAATCTACAAACTTCGGTTCTAAAGCACATGTACTTTCCAACCATCCCAGTGACGTGATGAATAATCAAGGATTACCGGTAGACGAATTAATTACAGTTGTGCTCAAAAAAAGAATATTTGATAAAAAAAATGCTCGTAGAACGCAAAAGAGTGCAAATAACATTTATCTTCAAAATAATTTGTATACGCTGTTTCCGCTCTCATGTGAAATAAAATACTGTAATGGAATAAAAAAATAAAATAAAATGGAGTACGGAAAATAAAACTATTGGGAGTGGAAAGCTACAATTTGTAATTGCTGGCATTCATTGTTAGCGCGGATGGTTTTTACGGCTTCTCTAGTAATAAGCGTGGGGAATGAGAAAAATGGAACAAAATAGCGATCTCACAACTCCCATGTACCTAATACCCACCAATGGATAGCTTACACCACCGCGTATTTAAGGTCTATCCACATATAATCAATTTTATCTATTGTTAAACCAATCATGCTGGCGGTCTAGTTTGTAAGCATTTTTATGAATTGTTTACAATTTATGACACAACATCACGGAGTTCCGTGAAATATTCTAAAAAAATGAATATATCTTAAATATCAACGTATTAAACAATATATCATGTGGCCACTGCATAGTGCCTTCAATAATTTTTTTCAAATTGATACTCGCTTTGCATCCTCCCATATCGTTTCTCAGCATCCTTAGTTCCACCAAATATTATTTGGATAATAATGAACGGTTTTTAGGACAACAGATTTTCATCGAAAGAAAAAGAAGGGCATGTAAGATTTGGGCTTTCCTGGTGAATTTGTAGTAAAATTTTTAGACAGTTAAAGCGTCACTGTATGATTTTAATGTTATAGAAGCCTACTTGGTCCATTTTGTAAATATAATCATGTGCGAATTTCTAAAAAAATAGAATTTCATAAACTTTCAAGTGATATTAGCTAAAAATCTGTTTCTCCAAAACCTACAGTCGATTTTTGTTAATATTTGGTCGATACATATTTGGTATAATTATCTTGCAATATTTTAATAATTCCAAAATTTTTCAGGAACGTCGATAATTTAGGTCACACCAATTTCAAGTCGATCGCTGGTTGTAAATATACTGTTCACCATAGCTGTACAGCTTAAATCTGATAATCAATATTTTGTTATACAATCTGTTTAATAGAGGGTACAATTAAAATTAAAAAATAATTCGCCACACTTTAAATATCTCTATTTCATTACAGTCAAAAGCATATCATTATTTGTATTGATCTTAAGATATCAACAGATCAATAAACTTTTTAAAATAATACTCATCACTCAATAACACACATCAAATGATATTATAGCTTTTTAATTCAGCATTAAAATTGTGGATAAACAGCAATTTTTTACTATTTTTAAAGCAAAAAAGTATATAAATATTATATTTTAATAAGCCTAAGTTAAATTTATTAAACTTCATCAACCAAAATAGTTTATGTGTACATCGCTCAAATAAGAAAAAGTATTTTCAAACTATACAATAAATAAAAATAACCTTATAAATATATGTAACCTACCTAACTAAAATATGTACGGAATTTTAAAAGTTGTGCTTTGAATTTAGGACGGAAAATTTACTTTCAAAGCTTTTCGCTCTCTAAGTATATGTAGGTATAAGCGAATATACGTAGATATAGTACACACAGTGTTTCAAAGCAAACTAATTTGACTTCACATTGTATGTTTTTTGCTCCCAACACGTGTTTGTGAACAATCCTTAGGTGAGAGTAATGTCTTGCTCCAAAAGCCTTCGGTCGAGACCCGAGGGACGTATTTAATTGACACGCTTTCTGCCATTTCAAAAGGAATACTTTTTATTACGTTCTAGTATAATACTTGTATGTGAAAGATCGGAGGGTATAGAAGTGAAAAGTCGATTATACTTTAGGACCACACTGTTTGATGAATGATGGTATAATATTTTACTTTGCCGAAATTAATTTATATCTTTTGTATTCATATTGCGTCGTTCATATTATGAATCTCAATCGTTTGCCGATTATATAAAATATCCTTTCACATATTTCAATCATTATTTCTATTTCATCAAATTTTCTATAAGAACTTTAAATGTTTTATACGATACGATAATCAAGCTATTTTTTTAGTATATATGCATATGTACTATTGTAATTGTAGAATATACGGCTATCCACAGGATATATATATATCCACATATATCCACATAAGGACTTAATAAGCTTGATGATTTTTACAGATTTTTCGATAGAATTGGTTGTCAGCCAATTGTTAAATCCGGTAGGTATCTAGTCATCTTTGAGCTTTTAACAATCTTTACACGCTGCGCAACATTAATTTGTGAACGGACGATGTTACCAATAATATCTATATTCACAAATAAATATAACGTATCAACTATTAAATAATTATGTAATGCATTCAAATAAGATAAAAAGCGCTCTTTCCCTGTAGAGACGTTTTGCTTTCAATAAATTAATATATTTACTTTATACTTTTCTGTAGCATATCTCTTTTGATTTACCTTTTATACATTTTTTATGTATCAATCAAAAGCGAATTGGAATGGACTACGACCGAACAAAGAGTATATTCCCGCGTGAAATAATTTATTCAGTGCTTGAAATGTGTTGTCAGAAAAACGCGATTCGACGTGCTCTTCACTATAGCACGGAGAAATGACTCTGTGTTATCTTGATGGGCGTAAACTCTTTATAAATACGAGGCTTTTATATGCATGACATATTTATTCGAAGACAGGTGTGACTCTTTGAGGGATAGTCACAGAAAGCGAAATATTTCGATGGATCGTACGCGTGATTAATGATTATGACTTGAAATTGCACAAAGTTAGACCATTATTAATATTAATACACTAAAAAACAAAACTTAGTCTACCTTATAGTTGAGAGGGTAGTTTGTGCGCTTTAAAGCTGGATATTGCAGGTTCGATTGCTACACCTGATGGATTAAAAAAAATATTGAGAGGACTGTATAACCAGTGGATTAGGCAACTATCTGTTAATCAATTCTAATGAAAAAAAATGTCAACATTAGTCTTATCCTCCGGTCCATATTTTCCATTTGCGGAGGGTAATCTTGATAGTGTTAAAAATTATATGCTCCACCTTCAGATAAAAAATGATATAAAAAAGAAGACATTAGAGTAGAAAGAAAAGCGATTAAGTCATTGCTTTTAATCATTACACCCAATATATTTTTATGCATAGAATGGGTACTAAAAGTTTTCTTTCGGGGCCAATTCAGCTGCCACAATATTGTTGATTAATTAATGACCATGAAAACAATATTTCTTCATACTAATTAAAATATTATAATCAAAAGCCCCACTTACTCAAAAAAATAATATGATAATTGTATTCATCCATAGCAATGTATGTATTTTAACTGAAATTAGAGAATGGGATATGAAACGAAAGTAAAATATTTGGTGTCACAGTATTTTAAAATCAAAATAAATCAACAAGCAAGCATACAGTAAATTTTAGTTTTAAATATACTTATTGGGAATGGTTCTAACCATTCGGGTTTTGTGTTAAAAACAATGCGTTTTATATGCGCATTACTTAAAGCCTTTGCACTCCTTAATCAATTTTGATTAAAGTAGCCGAATAAGATTAATCTAAATCATACTTAAAATAATAACAATAAATAATTATTGAATTGAACAAAGATTTAAAAACAATATTAATATCGCTTAACAAAACAACCTCTTTGTTCTATTATTAAAAAATGCATTTCAATTTTTAACAACAATAAAACAAAGAGCTCTCTCAAACATATTACACCTCTTACTATTTATATTATTTTAAGAATTTATAACCTTATTATAATATTGATTTCTGTCTTTTTATTGTAGGAATGATTTTTTAATCATGT
>JAGVSQ010005858.1:0-17120 GCA_022683975.1 Rhyacophila evoluta
TATGATAGGGTTTATACATAACCTACATATTGGGAGAATGTAATTTATGATTTCGAGGTATATTATGTTGACTACTTAATTTTATCCATGCAAATTTGCTCGCCTTTTTTTTTCTTGCACACATAAGTTGAACGAAAAAATTAGAGGGAACGTTGGACAAGAGTAATTGTCTGACAAACAATTCTCTTGAAAAATAATCTGCCAAGACATCTTCACATTGCGGAGATATCGATATACTCCTCTTTCGGGAGTGGATATCTTCACACTGTGTTGATCCATATGCTCCACGTAGGGAGCGAACATGGACTAAAAAAATCTATATATATATATAGATTAGTTGTAGAATGATTATTAAGTAGTCATATAATTTATTGAAACCCAAATTTGCATTTCGTAACTGACTAGGTACGACAATCTCAAACAATATTTTTTACCAACGATGTGCTCTGAGCTTGAAAGACTTTCATCTTTGTATAACCCATAAATGTTAACGTTATTTATTAATAATATTTAATTCAGCCTGTAGAAAAATCACTCTCTCTTCGTAATTTGAAAATCGTCGCTCATTTGCTACGGTCTACCGCTGAACTTTTGGTACCCCTTGGGCAAAATCATTCCATGCCACGGAAAACTTCTTTTTCTCTTTTTTTTTTTTACTTTAGAATATTTTTTCCGATCGCTTTTCCGACCGTTGTAAAGCTATACCTAGCAGTAAATTGGGAAACATCGAAGATTCGCTATCGTGTTTTAACGCGTTTTCAATTTATGATCGAATTATTCCTAACACAATATAGTCGGTGATAAAAATCTGAATACCTGTAAAAATGTATGTAATTTTTATATTTGGCGTGTTTTGTACGTGTCATGGTACTTTTCTTCATTCTTTGTACCCTATACTGATCGTTTTCACACCATTTTATATTACAATACATCGTGTAATATACATTATATATTGGAATGTATACCACTATAAGCTCGTGTGCTTCTGAATCACTTTGAACCGGATAATACAAATTTATATAAAAATATTTTTTAACGTGTATATACGGTTCATATATATGCGAAATGGGTTGAAGCCACTAACCTTAGTTTTTATCCATGGCTTGCCGAAGATGCACTTGAGTCTCCTGCTCGAACGCATTCAAATCATAACCAAGAAAATACACCATTTCTTATGTGACACATAATTTGTGCATAATACAAATGGATGTATCACAATAGGAGAATACCTAAAATATCCATCCCGATTCCAACACGGCAAAACAAAAAACATACAACCAAAACACGAACAATAAATACACCACACTAAATTCTTGTACATAACAAGCAAGGTATACAGAATCCTCCCATAGAAAAAAAACCTTAGTTTTTATGAAACTGTGCCTCATTTAATACAATATAACAGAAGCATGTTTTATGTTATATTATAACAAATAAATTATTTTAATATTTAATAGCATAATTAGAATATTTTTTTAATGTATAACTAATGAAAATATTATTTATACAAAAGCTCTATCTTCTGGTGGTACCGAGCAAAAAATTATAATGCACTTAATTGGAACGGCATAATTTTTGCCTACATTACCAACTGGTTCGTATGATGAAAAACTGCGAGCCTAACAGATGATATTATATTAGAGATAAGACGAGCCCTTGTCGATATGGTTCATTATAAGCATCATGTTACCTTTACAATTATTCACTAAAAATGATAATAAATCTGATTAATAAATATAGCTGCAAAGCGTTCAAACCTTTATTATGTGGTTGTATCTTAAAACGTAATATTGCAAAGATTTGTTGTTAAACCTGGCCTTAATCCCGTCTGGCTCATATTCTTGACACGTATGAATAAATAAGATGTGAATTTTAATCCAGATTTCTAACACATATTTCTAGCATCTGCTACACGGTGTGCAAAGAACAAGTAGAGATTAAATAATCCTACAATACTATTATGTGTTTGTATTATTTTTGAAATTTCTCAGTCATGTATAGTTTCAACATTTAGAATCCAAAACAATCATATACTATTTTTCGTATCAACAGCGAAAAATTCTAACTATAATCAATTTATTTCTATTTTTTGTGGCTCACTATAAATAGATTTAATAAGATCAAAAACAAAAATATTGTTATCATTTCTCTCTATGATTTTGAACGACATTATATCAATCAAGGAGTTGATGTTATTACTGTATGATTTTGTTAAATATTTTCTAAAGTATTATGTATTCCATAAAGCATAAATAAGCATTAAAACATTTTTCAACGTCTTGTACGTTGTTTTATTTTATAAATATTGGAATTTTTCAGGTTCGACAATTGTTATTATACTACATTGTCGCTGTTTAAGATAAGATAGTACTAAGAATTTATGACTAAAAATTGTATGTATTATTTGTATTATAGTTACTAGACAGCATAACTGCGCACTCTAACAACTCGACCACCAATCAATGCAATAATAATAATATATAATACACTACAGTTATGTACATTTTGTTTTCGATTCGAATAAAAACACGTGTTACAGGTTTCATTTACTCGAGAAAATGACTAAATTATTACATGTGTAGCCTACATTATTTGAGTTCATGTCCAGACAATCGACATTGAAAGATAGTATCAAATAATAAGCAGGTGAATATTGTCAATACTACGGAGTCGCTGCCCACAAAATGTCAACAAACTGGTGTCTGGTGTGATTATGAATATCTTATATCCAAATACACGTGATGTGTCTATTTTATAATGCATTTTAATCAAGTTAATATGCTTGGATTCCTACACAATTTTATTCTAATACAAAGTGAATAGTTTCGTCAGAGGTATTGAAAATTTTATCTTGTGAATAATGTATGATTTAATGTTGACCGTAAATTTATATTCACTCACATGGCACTTGAATAAATCTATTAACGACTTGGCCGAATACGACTTGTTCACTTAGACAGAATGATCCATGGCAATATATTATTCGGTAAAACATAAGTCGTCTGTTTCGCTCAGTTTATTATATTCTATGATATTTCTAAGACAACTAATTAAAACTGTGTTCAACTTTTAAAATAGTTTTTAAGGTCGACTTCGTAATTAAAATAGTACCATTGTGTTCACTGTTAATTCTATGATTTGTGGGTGGCTTCGTGGAAATTAACTCCAAAAAATATTTTCAGCTCTTTTTGTCAAAGAATGTTACTTCATGCGGCCTAATTAATTTACGATACTCATGTCAAAAAAAGGCTTTCATATAAAAATCTTTAAATTACATATTATCTCCAGATATTTATATATTGTATCAAAACTAGTTTTTCCGTGAAATCTGGACTTAAATAATATTTATAGAATTGCTAGCGCAAAATAATATTATAACTTTAACTTATTAATTTTTATTACGTTTAATGTTTTGTTTTTTTAAACCTAGCGTGATGGAATATGGTTTTTTAACTATACATATAAATTCCTTTAATCATAACTTAGTTTAATATAATATAAATTGTTTCCAAATAGAAAAAAATATATTTTATGTTAAATTTATTTCAATTGTTTTATTTGTGCTTTTTGTTTTCTTTTATCAAATATATTGACTATAGACATACATGCAAGTGTCTATCTTCTTTGTCAGCTAGATCCATACATGCATTTGTCACCCCATCTAATAAGAAATTACTTACGCATCACGTACCTACAGCTAGCTGCCTACAATAGGCTAGATTTATGTCAGGGTATGTCAACTTAAACATTTAATTCGCGTTATGTATTACTGGTCATATTAGAACAATAAAATGATAAAACATTTCTTTCGACATATACATTGGATAAAGTTTTATTATAATTTTAGCTTAATTAATCATAAAGACAAACTAGAATACTAGTGGAAGATCTGTAAACTATATTCGACGGGGCTAATAAATGTTCACATGATAATAATAAAAGAAGCGATAAAATTCGCGAGCTACGTGGATTCCCTATGCGACGCATCTGATTTTCACAGAATTTGGTTTTGATTTATTTGAAGTATACAATAATCGTTTAACCCGCTTAAAGAGAATTGACAATAAATTATATTATCATATTACATATACACCAAATTGTGACAAGCATTTCCTGAAGCTGTCAGTTTGACTAGCCATTCTCGCATTAATGTATCCCTGCCGGAACGAATCAGAATTTTTATCTGTCGCGTGCACACCGCTCGCGTGTTGTTACAACGCATGAGGATCTAACTTCCGAACATATACAACAATATGTAAACTTAAAGCTCTCGCCATCAAAGGCTGAAAGCGACAAGGGATGCACCACAAATCACATCACATTGCACTTTTTCAATCGCGATGCACTCGCTATCTATAATTGTGATCTCTTTATCCGCCCGAGCTTTTGCACTTTTGATTTTAGCTTTTTTTAAATAACGCCACCGCGCACTGCCCCTGTGTAAAATGCAGTATGATTTATGGGAATACCCTTTTTAATACATAACAAATATTTTGACTACTCAACTGTGTAGCGTTCGAAATATTATTTTCTTTCATATGTTGTGCATGTCGATTTTAAAATATCTCACAAAGAACCCTTCTATTGGCTTCTATATATCAATTTTATCGTGTTGATAATTTATTATGAAAATATTTTTATTACAATATTTAACGTAAGTTTTATAATTTCTTAAAAGCATACAGTGTAGTCGTTTTCTTTATATATCATATACAATTAAATTTACACGAACGGGGTATCTCCCTGTCACCGTAGAAGTCATGCAGCAACACTGGAACTAGCTGGAACACGTAGAGCACATGCCTCCAAAAAGCCTGAACCCTGGTTGTCTCTTCTTCCCACCGGTGAGATTCCGGCGTCCATGAAGACCGGCGGGTAGTATCCACAGGACGAATCAAGTGATGATAAGATTCCTGGGGAGGGCTGCACGTGACAGCCTTTCTACTCTACTTTACTCTACGTAGGGTGCGAATATGCCAGAAGAATAATCTTTTTCTACTTACTATAATACATTACAAATTCGTCTTTTATAATGAGTACATTTTTTGAATGTTGATATTCCTAAAATATTACCCCAGTTTCAACGCTGATATTTAATATATATATGTAATAATTCATAATAAAATATTTTCAGTTTTTTTCGAATTGTGAATTGTTTTATATCAACCCTCACCCTAAAAATATTTCTTGTTGCATCCAGGAGAGCCATTGGTCATCTACTTTCAATGAATTCGACCTTTCCTGCTGTCGATTTCGATAATAATTAAGAGTGACGTGTGTGCCGTCATATATATATATATATGTCATACGATAGAAAAAATATTTGATTCCGGGCAGATGAACTCTAGGGATAAGTTATTCGTTTACGATGATTTTACCAATTCGCTTTAAACAAATAAACTCACAATTTCAAATCAAAATATTTTATTTATCATAAATCATTTTATTCTATAAAATTTCGTGTAAATAAATACAAGTATTAATTAATTATTTGTCAGATAATAATTAATATAAATGATTGTCACTAAATGAAATGAAAATGAGAATTTAAATTGAGTCAAATTATACTTGACGATAGTTTGTTTCATTGAAAAGGTTGATTATATTTGTCGACTTTATTTTAAGCTTAATAAAACCTTCAAATATAAAATCAAAACTCTTTGTTAGCATACAATTTACTAGAAATTGTTATATTTATTTCCTTAATCACCAAAAAAATCTAAGAAAACTGTCTTAAGTCTATAGCGGACTTATCCGTATGTTAATTATTTTATTATTATCATCAGGACCATAACCCTATGTGGACCTTGGCAGCCACCGTGAAAAGTTTCAACCCCCATCTTGCCTGCTGAAATCTCTCTCTGCTGCTTATGTTTCAGAGATGCTGTATTTTTTCACAGTCATTCTATTGTACTAAAATAAACTTCTTTTCCTTAAAACTACGAACTGCAGAATCCGTAACCGTCAAAATATTATTTTTTTAAACACTAAATAAAATCACTCGTGCAATGGCTTAGAAATTACCATTTACATTTTAACTGCGCATTGTAGATACTGAATTTAGACTAACAATGTTCAGGCTTGGTTTCATAAATAGTACGCATTTATTTTATAACTAGCTCGAGGAATATTAGTTAAAACCTACCGCTCCAGGATGATTAAATGTCTTCCATCTTTGATATATCATTCTACTAAATATTTATCTAGCATAACTTTGAGGAACGACTCACGTTCATTGTAGCATTGTATACTTTCGCCTAGCTAATATAGAGACGTGGCTTGAAGTGAAAAAGTATCAAATCATTCTAGATTACTTGCTAGCCGCTATCAAAACAAGAGAATACGTCGTAAAATATTAATGTATGTAATTAATACTTTTGGCTGATGGTGCTTGATGGGAATTGATTTTAAATTCTAAATTATTTAAAACTGGTAAACTTTAATATGTGAATGCATATATATTCTCACATATGGAAGTTTACCAGTTTCAAATAATTTAAAATTTATTATATCATAGTAAATTATAGACAAATGAAAAGATTCACTTCTCAACGATATTCCGAGGACACTTAAATTGTTATAATATACACAGTGTCCATATACCGTCTCAGAATAATTAATTAATAATAATATTAGGTATTTTTGTAATATTTGTTTACGCGATACTCTGTCAAGGTTTCGCACAATATTACGTTTTAGTCCGCCAAAACCTTGACATAATTATTATGACAGTAAAACCAGCATGCTTACAATAAATTTATGTCCTTTCTGTTGTTTGTGATACAACTTATTAATTTATTAATATACTCAACACATTATTCCTCTTCTTTGTCCACAGAATATGGCGCCAAATTTCAACAAAAGATCTCCGTCTCGTTTTCGTGAGGTATGTACCTATTAATATAACTTAGATGTTATCTCACTTGTTCCATAGTTGTTACGAATTACTGTTTTAGACGGATAACTTTCTACGTGTGAAGAATTTTAAGGCGATCTCGTCTTATAAAAGATATAAAATAAAAACAAAGTTATAGCACTCTGTGCTAAATATATTCTGTTTTATAAAAAAATCTAACTATGTTTTAACTAGTACATACATTATATGTTCTATTCTACTATATCGTATTAAATTTTGGTGTCCGAATTTGCGTGTACTATTGAAATCAATATTGTAATTAAAATACCTATTTAAATTGTTGATATGAACCATATAACGGTGTATAGAAGATAGAAAATTGCTATGCTGAGTCAAAATATATTAAAAATTACAATTACAATTACAATCGGAAAAAAACTTGAAAAATATGCTACAATACACATACAACATTAAATACAAATTACAAGTCTTTTGTCTACCTCTGGAGTATTGTATTGCGATATTCTATTCTTTGGAGTATTTATTTTGTGTAGAAATATTATAATATTTTTTTTGATCTATCATAAAGTATTAAATAAGCTTTTAAGGTACAGCATTATTGAACTTATCTTATATTAATAAATTGAATATAAGTATGCTATTTTTTGCACGTCAAGTGACTAGATATTAAGGAGGTGACCTCCCAATACTGAAATCATGCGTTAATTATCGACACCAAAATATTTTTCTTTCCATTGATAAAACTTTTTCAAAAATATATAAAATCGTTTTATACTCTCAATTATACAATCAAAGCTTTCGATTTTTAATCCCCTTCGTTTTTCGAAACATTGAAAAGCTCGAAATAAATTGATCGTAAATGTCCCAAAACAAGACAAAATTGGAACCACAGACTCAAATAAAAAGAACCCTTAAATTCCTAGTTTATGATCGAAATACTCAAAGAAAACAGAATCGTCCGACTAAAAAAACTGTTCCACTTAAAGGTAGCTTACTTATTTATATTAATTTATTCAAATGATAAATTAACGACACTATTTTAATATGAAAGATATTTAATAATCTTATTAAACTCTTTTTTAACATTTAATTTAATAAAGTGTGAATATAGAATCCAACAGTTATATTTATAAATTCGTATTTTTACGAAAAGGCGTCTAGTTTACATGGGCTATCACATAAATAATAAATATTTATCGATTATTCAGATACTGCTAAAGGTCAATTAATATTGTAGAAGCAAAAATAATAGCCATTAAATATGTATATTACATTTTTCAATCTACGGTATGGAAGCATAATAAATAATATTTGAGAGGAACTTTGACAGACGTTAATGAAAGCGTGGGATTCCCGGAAGTGTTTATTTGGCTCTGTAAAAATGTTTCATCGATGAAAACGAGTTTAAAAGCTTTTCAATGTCAATACGATAGCTTTTTTTTACTATTTATTCATTGAACCGCGTTCGTTTTTCTTTTGGAACTTTTTACCCCTGTGCTAGTTTAACGCGATCAGCAAATTATTGTTTAGTAATTATTTGACATTAGAAATGGTTTTAGAACAATAATAACTGCAAGCTCGAAACATATTTTAAGTAAAATTTTTAAACTTGTTATCAATAATTGGAATTATTGTGCGATAGTCTTTACAATTAATTGTCTTTCACGGCAAATAAAGGAAAAATAACTATATTATACTGGTTTGAAATGTGCATAACTAATATTCTTACTCGTGCGACTAGAAATAACGCTTTCAGAAATATTAAAATAGTATGATAAGTCTATTAGATTTGGTAATATATTGTCGTGAAAAATAATAATGACATAATAAAACAAATCCATGGTAAAGTCAACATATTGATGTGAAACTTTAAGCTCGTTACCCTTACAGTCAATGAATAAACCTTAAGTTGGTATGCCATTATAAAGACAGACAAACATTATAACATCTAACACTTTTGCTTCATTTACATAAATATATTCTTAATCATGCATAAATATAATTTTTGTGCCTACGACAAAATATTTAATATAAAAAATCCCCTTAAAAACAAATTTATAAATCGCTAAAAAGTTACATCGTGGGTACTACTATTGTGTTTTATTTGAAACCAATTAATTTCATTATTGTCAGGCCAAATTAGAAAATCGACAAACATATTTCCCTAATGAACGCAGTAACCGGAATCCAAGTTATTTATTTCGAACCGATTTCGTCGACATTTTAAGCATTATTTAATCTGAAGTGATTTTCCATAGAGCCCATTTAACTCGGTGAAAACCTTCGAACTCTTCTACTAATAGCGGACGCATGAATGGACATGGCTTTCCTCGGAAAATTATTTAGAACGCTCGCGTATATTATTTTGTATACGCATCTCAGTAACAGTCTTAATATAATTACAATTTTAATAAATACCATTTTTAATTAAATTATCTTTTGAAAAAATCTTTACGTTTCATAATAAGTATACATTATATAGTTATCAATGCGGTTAACGTGGCTACTTCGGGTGTGTAAGTCGCAGGTTCAATTCTCACAGCTGCCATAATCTAAATATGCAGCATGGATGCCCAATGGATTGAGCAATTGGTTGAAAATCAAGTATCGTGAAAAATCCTCCTTAAAGCATGTCTTTATAATACGGAGATCCATCAATACTAAATTTCTGTAGGAGTCATCTTCATACCGTGTAGATTTTCAAATGCTTTACTTTTGGATTAGTCACGGTAATGATGATATGACCGGTTGTCTGATTAACAATCGTTGATCCGGTTGTAACTCGATAGTTCAAATCAATTGGAGTCAATTTAAATACACATCAATAATATGTTATTTTATGCGACTTGTTATGAGACGCGGCCGATTGTATTTTTTGAGTTAAACTCAGCCGGTCCTATTTTTCTCAATCAATGTCAACAAATTTCAAATAAATTATAACGTTAATGTGAGTTCTTGCGAAAATAGTCAGGAAGTATTTTTTTACCACGCCACTGGCGCTTAAGTATCATAAGTCATAAAATTCGTAAGCAAGTAGGCACCGTTCTTGTAATGCCATTTATTACCTTTTGAGGATTTTCACAATTCTTAAAAAGTCCCATTTCTAAATAAGGATTTCTTATTAATTTTCCCAAGGGGAAAAATAACTCCCGAAAATGAAATGGAACTTTTTTTATTAAATATAGATGCTGCCAAGTGTTTCAAGGTTGTCAGTTTTCTCGTAATTAAAACGTAAAAAGTAATTCTTTGTATTCCTTTCCACTTTTTATGGCGATGTTTTCTTACAAAGTAGACGCAATTCATTTTGAAAATAGTTAAATCATAAAGATTTTGCCGTTACTAAATAATAAATTTATTTTCTCTCGAAATATTTTACAGCAGATTGCAAAAATACGAATATGTTCATGAATTAGTTAATTAAAAGAAACTCATTATTATCATAGTATAATATTCATTTGATACATTTATTATTTTTATTTTATGTAATTAAAAGTTATTTTGAATATAATGTTTTGCCAAATCAAATAAAAAAACAATAACTAAAAACCTACAGATTTCCTGAATAATTATTTTATATTTAACTTTATTATAATCTAAGAAAAAAAATGTACCTTAAGTGAGAACCCAGAGCTTCAGAAAAAAATCATATTGAAAGAATGTATATTCAACACGAATTAAAGAAATAAAAAAATCAGTAGATTAGTGATCAAGTGAGCTGATACGTGAACTTATAATATGTTTGCCACTCAAGCTGCTTTTTTGTATGTATACTAACTAGTATTAGCCAGAAAGTGTTGAAATATTTTATTACAAAAGTTTATATCCTGTATCCTGAATATTTATCTGGTATACCATATAGTACTAAGTGCATTCGTAATGATAGTATGTATACTGCAAGGATAGGCAAATACCTTAGTCGTAGGTAAAGTTTTAATTTACCTGCCCCGCGCCCTCTTAATCTTCCGGCAGCAATCGATGTTAGTATAATGAATTTTAACTTGGAAGTATTTAAAAGTGGTCCCGACCCTTCCACGTCTGGCTCGGTCTTGGCTGTGCTTAATCTTAATTGGCAATCCAAACTTTCTCCCTGTCCAGATCACTGGCCACGTTAATTTGTGTGTTGTGCAAGCGCGCTTTTATCGGTTTCCATTGGATTTGGCGCACTTTTTTCCTCAAGCTTGTTTCCCACCCGAATTAAGCATCCGGATGGCTTGTCAAAATCACTGCAACGGCAGTGCGTTGATTTTTATTGGAACCATTAAATCGATTTGCGTCTACAAACCCCCCGCTGAAATCTCAGATAAAGAATTTCTCCGCTCCACAATTCAAGACTTTCAGCATTTATGTCAAGATTCTTGAGTCAACTGTACTATATAACTAAAAAGATCGTTTTTTAATTATATAAACAAAGATAATAGACAAGCTTTTAATTTTATTCAGAATCGTCAACCGATATATTTGTACATTCAACTCTTTAAGAATTATCTTAATTAATGCTTTTGAAATGGATATGACGGTTAACAGGTTAATGTATGTTACACTGATTTAGGTTGCTCAAAAGTTATGCGACATTTCGAAATTACATTTTTTCGTAGAAACATACTATAATTTATATAGATTTAAAAATATAAATAAGTATTGAGCACTATATATATAATATTATGTTATATATATTTCTGTATTTTGTCTACATAGGTTTTTTATACTTACTAGAATATTGTATCAAAAAAAAACTGAATCTTTTTCACAGCTCGCAAAAAGTTGCCATTGACATATTTTTGAATCTGCTCTCTCGCCGGGAAGAAATGAAGTCGTGAAAGTAAATGACGCCATTTCCCGGATGCAGCGAGCGATTCGGCCAGTGCCGGTATCTTCGCTTCACGTAAAAAGTATTTCCGGCGTCTTTCTTTTCTTTTTCGCTGATTATGTTATTGCTGTGTTCGTGAAAATGGCTCACCGGCGTTTTGTCGTAGCGTTTTTCGCAACTAACAACACCGATCCCCACACGTACTCTTACCGTGTCGAAGTTTTCTCTAATCCCCAACACGGGTGCGCGGTTCTTCTCTGGATGCAATTTTTTTGCTGAAAAAATGAAAATCCCAAGGCATTTTCCTTTGTCCTCTTACGCAACATACACTGTCATAACAATATTTTACATCTCACGCTACATCCTACATTGAATTTTCGGTTCAAAAACACAAAAAATCAAATTCATAATATCACTTTTATTTATTTTTTCTTCCTATGAGTAATTAATAAAGATGACATAAAGAATAACGTCATTGACAACCGAAGTGAATACTCGCTCTTCACGGAAATTGATTTTTTGAACAGTAGTTTTAATAGTCATTTTTTTCGTTGATCATAAAAGCATAATCTTCTGAATTATTTTCAATAAATACAACAAAATAAACACCGATAGCTATTTTTCAATCTATATATATTTATGTATTAATCAATAACTAATGCATTACCGGCACGGGGTTAAGCATACCAACTTATCCCAAAAGTGTGAAAACTTTTAAGCTTTCGCGCTATTACGTTCTCATTCTATCCCATTTTGCCAAATCCTGGCATCTAAATCGAACGGAGGAATTTAATTCAGGTAAAATGAGTATACTATATACACTTCTCTGATCTTGGATTTGAAAGCTATGAAAATGCTCTCAGACGTATTTGAAACTTTTTTCAGAATGTTCTAACTTATAAAGCCAAACGATTGTTCGAGTGAAGATAACTTGCTTTCCCATTTCTAGCCGTTTATAGCAGTAGTTTCAAATTCTTTTTCCGTTTGGGTGTGTTTTTCGTAGTTTTTATAAATTGAAGAGGGCAGTAATACATGTGTTGTGGATGCTCAATACTCAACAATATAATACAAAGAATATAGCTTTTCTAAATCACTCCCTGTATAGATCGTTATTAGTTAAAAATACAAGTCTACACTACTAATATATTGAATCAATTTAATAAATCTCCATCGCAATCACAGCAGTCAAATATTTTTGACAGTTCTATGATTTTAATATATGTCTGTTGACTTCAGATTTATTTACACTTCTAAAACAAAACGATTATAAGCGAAGTTAAATTAAATGAAACTTTAGTAGTCTCGTATCTAAAAATGCACATACAAAAAATGAAAACATCTGCTGACTAAATATACATTTAACCGTGCAATATTTTGGTACTTTTGGGTATCGACGAATTTTATACAGTCAACTATAACGTATATGTACTCGTAATTATCACGTGTGATATTCTAAATGATACGTTATTCCTGTAAAGCTTTGATGTATTGAGTCTTGTGGCTGTTTTTTTATAGAATTGCCACATAATATTATTATATACGACAAATGAAAATTATATGTAACATTTTTCAAATGTATAAATAATAAATTACTTATCCTCAATAAACTCATCCGTCTAGCTAATCAAAACATTCTGAATGTAATAATGTCTTCTATTATACCGTATATATAATATTATATCACTAAAAAAATCCTTCGTCAACTGAACATGAACGCAAGTGAATAAAATAAACAACCGTCCGATTCGTTGTGAATTGAAAATTTACATAAAAAAAAAATTGGGATACACTCTGCCATTAGCTTCAATTGGGTGGCTCGTAAAACTTTTTATAGTCAGTAAAAGATGGACTTTTATTCCATAATATCTTATTTTATTATTCATACCTTAAAGACGTAGTCAATTTACTCTACATCCATTTATAAGTAAATGTATAGTAAATGATGCTGCTTTTTTTGTAAAGTGATTTTCTTTCTCGCGTCTATTTTTGTAAATATTCATATTAGACGTGCAAGAAAAACTCCCACTAGCTCTTACTGCCCATGTTACCGCGTGTGTCAATAGATAATATAACATATTATTTGTTTTTCTGTACATTGCAGCTACGTAATACAGCGTTAGAAAAAAACGCTTTACTGTATATACGCAATAAAGACGTTATCAATCTTGTTTACTGATTTATTTTTACTATAAATTATTTATAGCATTTCTATGCTAAGCAGTTGCTTGTTTTTATCGGGATTCGTCGCGTATTCTTTTTATATTGTGTATTTCAATAGCAAAATGTATGTGACATATCTGATAATATTACATGTTTTACTTTATACAGCCCATTGGCAGGAATTCTTGTATCTGTAGATTATCTAATTATTTCGTCTTTCGGGTGATAATTCTGGTAATTGTTGAAGATGTACGGTAAGAAATTCGATAAAAAAGTGACTTCTGTTGAGGTGCTTCTTAATTAATGAACATTTGGCCAATATCACACATAACTAATAAATATTATTTTTTAACCGTGTTTACTCCGAAGGTGTATTGTATGAATCTACACAGTGTGAAATTTTCCGATACGAAAATCGTGTTTAAGGATCTACGCAATCTGAAGCCATGTTTCGATAGATCATTCTACGTGAAAATTGGTCAGAAAATTGCTCAACCCAATAGGCATCCAGTTCTGCGTTTTCGGTTTTTTATTTTGATTAAGCTCGCATTTCCAGGATTTCGAGGCGCGCACGCTAATCTCTACACCATCGGGGAGACATTTTCTTATGCTCATACGCCAATACGACTTATTTTGGTATATGTCATTCAATATTTGGTCATTATGAATAGAGCTTTATCGCATTGACGAACTGCTTTATCAATTCTCATATTGTCATATAGCTTTCAGCCAATTCGCAATTTTACCTTAAAATATCTTAGTCGACAGTGTATTGTTGAAATCATATCAATAATTTAGGAATCTGTCATTAATATTTTAAATGCTGTCATTTAATATTTAAGCTTTTAAATGATAGATAACTAATGTATGCACTTCGATCATAAATAATAAAAATATCACCAATGTGTTTGCTTAGTGCATTTTAATGCAATTGAATAAGCATCAGTTCGACATTCAACGGCATAGTAATGATATCGTCGTCGACACGTATTCTGGAGGAATATTTTTCTTGAATACATTAACATAATACTAGTGTTGGCATCGATAATGATGTCAACAGCCTTGCCCTTCCACCCACTCGCATCGCGTATGACATTCCTCACTATTGTGTTCAATGTCAAATGTACGTAATTAATTATTGACTGTATTGAATATCTTCCTAAAGGCGCGTTCTAACCAGTGTTATGTTTTTTTATCAACTTGTCTTAGTTTAAAAAAATCATCAAAAATTACACCGATTCATAAATAAAAACTTCCATATAAAACTTCAAATAGTTCTCACTTTGAATGAATTCCCATCAGACACATTTTTTTATTAACCTAATATGTTTTATTACTTGTTTAACTCTGGACAACTTTTATACAAATAATCATCAATAATGCTCAATTGTCAAGCGATTTATATAAAACTTGTGAACATTTTGTTTATACTACGCCATTGAAGTGAATAAACAGATCAGCTGCACGCATAATGTTTTTCAAAACAAAGATTTATTTAAATCACCTTGAAAAGTGTTGACGAAAATATTGATCAACAAAAATTGAGTTGTCAGTACACGCCTTAATTCATACAAACGAATGTCAGCAATATAAATTACATTTTATAAACGAAATACAAACAAAATATTTAAACCGATGCGTATTATTTAGTGAATTTACAATCAATTCTATGGAATTATAGTCGGTCATATAAATGTGTGCACCTTCGATCAAATTTATCATAAACTAATTCTTGAACTATATTGCATATAGTCACTTACGACTGGGGTTTTCTGATATAAAAGTTTTTGATACATTCACAATCTTTCCTTGCCATATAAAGATATACCAAAATTATCTGTCCTTTTAAATACGCCGCTTTTCCGGCTTAACCAGAGTAGAAATTTTTGCTTGCTTTCATTATTAAACGTTATTACACAATCGAACAACGCGTATAAATTGTATAAAAAATCACGCGGATAAAATTTTGCTGATAAAAAATCGCGTTAAATTAAAAATGTCAGTTCATTTTCCGAGACCCTATACGTAAGTAAGACTTCATATAAAATCTCAAATTCCCATCCCAACTTTAGGGGATACGTCTCTTCTCGATATAATCTGTATCTATGTATTTACATATAAAGAAAACTACGTAGAAGAAGTACAGTGGGAATAGAAAAATTATCACCACTTTATTTTCTGTCGTATATTTCGATATAAATAAATGTAACTATTTGATTACAAAAGTAATGCTTAAATACTATCGTGCATTATATTATAATTCAATTCCAATATTTATTTTAACATTATACATGCTAAAAATTAATTTAAAATGAACGTTCGTAGCAAAATTGAATCATCGCTGCTGCCAAGTGAATGCAATAAATTATGCACAACACAACATACTTCATAGCATTAAATGTATATTTAATTGAGATAAATATAAATTTTCGTTCAGTACTAAATGCTGAATTATTTTCCGCTTCTAATAGCGAGTATACGTACATTATTATTTTAAGTGCATACACATTTGTTTCGATTTAGGAATACCGTAGGTGGGCGAATTTCAGTGTTGCCAGCGGAATCTCTTGAATAATAACGATGGTATAGAATCGATTTGCATACGATTCACGAATCCCGTTCAACGAGCGAATATTACAATATTAGTATGTTGTATTGATTTCGTAATTAAAATGTAATATATGATTACCCAGAGCAAGGCAGTAATTTGTAACGTAGCAGGAGGCTGCTCTCTGTTGTAAATGACTTACAAAGCAACACGTTTTGGATAACTATTAAATTACGTAGAAGACTGTTGTTTTAATTGGAGGGTTTTTTTTACAGTTATAATAAATGCATAATATATTGCTATCTGTATTGAATATATTAGTGTGCATGGCTTCGGTAATTGAGTGGACTCAAGCCAAACTATTTGTCGGGTGCTGCTTATTAACAACAAATCGTATTACCTGACAAAGATTCAGTCGCCCATATGTTAGACTAGTGGTTCTTGGTCTCTTCATAAGAGAAAGTTTTTTAATAAAGAAACGAGGAACACCAAAATTATCAATGTTATAAAACTACACATGAGAAATGCATACAAATTGTTGTTATAAATAAAAATTATCATAAAAATATATCATAATTATACGTATACATATTTGAAAAAATTTAAATTAAAATAACTCCTTCATAAAATATATTATTAAAGCGATACTTATTTATAGTTTGATTATTATTAGTTTCTAAATTATTTAAAACTGGTAAACTTCCATATGTGAGATCACTGTTAGCGAC